>VMBQ01005819.1:17564-60524 GCA_007657795.1 Dreissena rostriformis | reverse complement strand
CTGCCGGTCATGACCAATGTCCCTATGAAGTTTCGTGATCCCAGGACTAAGCGTTCTTGAGTTATCATCCGGAAACCATTTGACACTAAGGTCACTGTGACCTTGACCTTTGACCTAGTGACCTGAAAATCAATAGTTATCGACTGCCGGTCATGACCAATGTCCCTATGAAGTTTCGTGATCCTAGGCGTAAGCGTTCTTGAGTTATCATCCGGAAACCATTTTACTTCTTCAGGTCACTGTGACCTTGACCTTTGATCTAGTGACCTGATAATCAATAGGGGTCATCTGCCGGTCATGACCAATGTCCCTATGAGGTTTCATGATCCCAGGTGTAAGTGTTCTTGAGTTATCATCCGGAAACCATTTTCCTATTTCCAGTCAACAATTTTACTGCTTCAGGTCACTGTGACCTTGACCTTTGACCTAGTGATCTGAAAATCAATAGGGGTCAACTGCCGGTCATGACCAATGTCCCTATGAAGTTTCGTGATCCCAGGCGTAAGCGTTCTTGAGTTATCATCTGGAAACCATTTTCCTCAATCCAGTCACTGTGACCTTTACCTGTTATCTTTGACCTAGTGACCTCAAAATCAATAGGGGTCATCTGCCAGTCATGATCAATGTACCTATTTAGTTTCGTGATCCTAGCCTAAGCGTTCTTGAGTTATCATCCGGAAACCAGTTTCCTATTTCCAGTCAATCATTTTACTGCTTCAGGTCACTGTGACCTTGACCTTTGACCAAGTGACCTGAAAATCAATAGGGATCAACTGCCGGTCATGACCAATGTCCCTATGAAGTTTCATGATCCCAGGCGTAAGCGTTCTGGAGTTATCATCCGGAAACCATTTTCCTATTTCCAGTCACTGTGACCTTGACCTGTGACCCTTGACCTAGTTACCTCAAAATCTATAGGGGTCATCTGCCAGTCATGATCAATGTACCTATGAAGTTTCGTGATCCTAGGCCTAAGCGTTCTTGAGTTATCATCCGAAAACCATCTGGTGGACGGACCGACATACCGACACACCGACATGTGCAAAGCAATATACCCCCTCTTCTTCGAAGGGGGGATAAAAAGCATTTTTTCAAGATACAAAGGGCCATAACTCCATTATTAACAGATGGTTTACAATGCCATTTGGCGTGCATCATCGTCTTATCTATATATTTACTCCTACTAAGTTTCAATGAAATCCGCCAAAGCACTTCCAAGATATGGCTCCTGACACAAAAGTGCCTATAGTAAAAAGCAGTTTTTCAAGATACAAAGGGCCATATCTCCGTTATTAACAGATGGTGTACAAAGACATTTGGCGTGCATCATTGTGTTATCTAAATATATACTAATACCAAGTTTATACAAAAGCGCCGGACGGACAGACGGACAGCCAGACGGCCGGCCGGACAGCCAGACGGACGAACAACGCCAAAACAATATCCCTTCGCCTCTGGCGGGGGGATAATAATATATGTTTTGATTCACAGGTACGTCTACAATAAATTTATTCTTCATTCCAAGCTAAGGCTGAGTAATTACGGCGAATTGGGACTCAACTTGCGTAAAACATGTGTTCAATCAACCGTTAAAACTCCACCTCCTTTCCCTGCAAACGTTTTGAAAGCCAGAGCTAAGCATGTGCTGTTACATATTTTGATGGTTGCTATTGAGTTATAAACACCCAGTGTTCTGCCGAGGTATAAAACAAGATGGGACAAATGTCTCACAGGTCATGAAAAGTTGGGGACATTTTCTAAACTTGTGAGACACTGAGCAAAAACAGCAAAAATGATAAAATAATGAATGTATATCAAATGCTTATTTACCTCGACATCTGGAACCAATTCATCAGTGGTCTATAGAAGTTTCTCCAACTTTGTTAATGTCAGTTTTCAAAATATTTCAACAAATAAACTAGTCGAGCAGTAAACTTGGTTCATTTTAATTTTCAAACATTTCAACAAATTAACTAGTAAACTGTAACTTAATGTAACTTTATTTACACGCTGGGTTGTTCTAGTTAAGTTTAACTGAAGATCTTTCTATGCTTTGCAGATCTCCAGAATTTCAAAGCCTCTACAAAGTCAAAATCTTTTATTTCACCACTTTCAAGTTTTATTGTCATCAAACTATCAACCCTTTCACCAGACAAGAACTTTAACATATTGCCGACTCAATAAATCAGCCTGTACAGCATCCTTGTGCTCCTTGCTGTCAGCATGTATCACAAGAGTAGTCGTCTTAAAATTTGTGTTTTTCGTTGTGAACACGCTATCTTTNTACACAGGATGTACAAATCTAAACAGTTAATCTAATCATTCGCACCCCATTAACCTAGTCCATTTAAACGGACTCCCAGAGCCTTTGATAATTTTTGCAATGGCAGCTCTGGGAGTCCATATGCACCCCTTCATAAACATGGGTGCAGTTCAGCGCAGCGAATCCGTGCGCTTCACTAAACAGATGTTGTTTGAGAAAATAATGAATAAACTTCATAAACATGTTAAATTTACCTGAATAGCAACCTACAGATGTTATCCTTTGCATGCACCCTAAAAAAACACAACAATGTTTAAACACTTTTCTCGCTGACATTTTTATGTTTAAATTTGAAACAGTGCATTCTGTATCGAATACCTCGACATCGTTATCGACTTAGGCCACATCACATAACCCTACGTGCAAAATATTGGTGTACTTCGACCTTAGACCCGATATTGAGTCAGTTTTCCAATATGGTGGATACAGCATACAAAAGATAAACAAAGTCAATTAAAAGCAATTATTTCTTGCTTTAATGGTACCATTTGCATGAGTTTGTGGTTAAGACAGGTAAACGTTGATTAGTTTTTGCAGTTTCAGTGTTCCTTGGCCCTTGCATTGGTGATCAAATTTTGCACCTTTGGACAAGAGATGGCGCATTGCAACTCTCAGCAACCCTTTTGGTTGTAAAGCTGAGAGTTTAATTATTGCAACTACCCGTAAACTCTGCCCACAAGCTGCTTTATAGAGTGTTTTTGCTCAGCTAGTGGACAACATAGAAGCAACATATAAATATTTTCTTTTGTTGTATTAAAACAATTGTTAAAAAAAAAACACACAACTTATTGTTCCGACATCCACATTAAAGTAATGAATTAAAGTTTAAAACGTGGGCCTTCCAGATTTTATGACTGGGACTTCCAACTTTTAAAAGCTAGTGTAAAGGCTGCATCATATCATGAAAATAATGGTAGTTAAAAGTTAATCTTTTATGCATGAACCATATTTCTTGCTCAACTAGTAATAATTGAATGAACAAATTGGCATGACCATCTAATAATTAGCCACAGCCGATGTCGTGAGGCGTTTTTCAAACCCCACTCGAATTTAAGCGTTGATAAAAATGTTGTGTGTTCATGTGGGATGCTGTAATTTGGAATAACCGAAGACAAATGATTAAAGATTTAAATAAAATGTTATTCATATTTATCTTCGGTCTAAATCCTGTGTAATTAGAGTTTGACTGAGAGAGTGGTGAATTTTGTTTGATTTTTGACCACATTCTAACGGATTTCTTAAAAAGTAAGCAGCTAGGAAGGTAGGGATTACGTTCACAAAGTCCTTCTTACTTAGGCTCTCAAAGAACGCACTCAAATCTGCTCAATTCAAAACGTAAAATAAAAAAGATTAGGGAAATACCAGTGCTCCAGCCAGCTTTTCAAAATAGAGGGGAGCTTCCCCAAAAAGGGCACATTTCACGCATAATTTTGGAAAATAGGGCATTTGGTTATAAATATACTTAAGTATAAACTTATGAATTGTAAACATAAGATGATAAGTGCTTTTGATGATTTTACCAATTGTATGCTGTTCCTCATTTTGTGTAATAAAATAATAAATATATTACTATCTACATTGGCGCTAAGGAAAAAAACTTAGTAGCCAATTTCATAACCGACTTGGGCTAGCATCCGAATACACGCATAAGAGATATGTTGATATCATATTTCTTTCCGCGATGTGTGTATGTGTGTGTGTGTGGGGGGGGGATTTTGATGTGGTTTTTTTATCACCTATCATCATTGAACTGCATGTTAATCTTTCAGGTACCAGTTTCAGCATCAGTGGCCTTGTAGAAGAAACAAAGAAAACATCAAATAAATTCAGGGGTTTCACTGGGTCAAAAACGTTGTGACCGTCACCACTTAAATTTGTTGCTTTAAATAACTTAGCCAATGTTTGTCCACAATAATAATATTAATTAAAACAAAAATATTGACACATTTAAAGTCTTAACAATGATCAATGTGACCATGAAGTAGCATCAAGTCTGGAGATTAAAATGAAACATTGTTATTGTTAATAATAGGATATATTTATTTTACAACACAATTTTTCAACTAATGTCAACGTTGTTGACAGTTTTGTTAGGTCGGGAAAATATATGACAATATCAAAATAACATTTTACTTGCAGAATGATAAATCCTCCTTCCAAACAAGCTCTATTTGTTGAAATAACAACTGTCTGCCCCTATTCATGTTACAATTCATCATGATTAAGGACAGACAGTGTTTTAAAGTTCAGAAATAAAATCCAAACACAAATATGTTTTTCCATGCTGCATAATTTCGGACTAAAAATCAACCGCATATTTGCATTAAAAAAAGATTATTCATTTGTAAATTTTAATAGGTATTTTGAATTAAAAATCACTATTTGCACACAAAATATCATAGCCAAAGAATTCAGAAGTTTAAAGAAATCAATAGTGCTGAGTTTGATTTCATTCAAGTGTGATTGTGCCTAACCAAGTGTGACCTCAGAGATAATCTTTCACAGCATATTACTAACGTCTGCAACAAAAGGCTTATAAGTGATCTGATAAACCATGCCCTTAGGGCTTGTTTGTTCACAATGTGTTGACTTAATACACCCCAGGGAGTCATGTTCCGGTAAGGGTGTTATCTGTGTATTCATGTCGATGTTTCTGGCGATTTATACGATTTATACGGCCTGAAAACAGGAATTTAGAGACCAAAAGAGCATTTAACAGAAAAATAGAGGGGCGCTTTTTAAGGGGGCAAATTTTAGAGGGGCGCAGCGCCTCTCTATTTATTGCTAGCTGGAGCACTGTATAACGGTAACCTTTGCATTGTGGATATGGTTTCCGCCTATGATTGGGAGGTCAAGACTTTGATCCCAGTTCTGAGCGTTTTCTTATCATCTTCTCCAGAGACATCAAGAATTGGTTTTGCCCAGATAAAAAAAAGACTTACCTGGTAGATTTTAAATTTGTTTTTGGGGAGGTTGGGGATTAGACCATGCTTAGGTAGACAAGGACAGTAAAGGTAGGTTGGCCAATTTTATTTGTTTTGGTTATTAAACTTTTAAAACTATACAAAATTTATTTTCCATTTAAATAAGAATGTTCAGTCAAAGAATTTTCCAAATCTATTTGCGATAAATCTTTCTAAAATGTTTAAGGTTAATTTTGTGAATAGGATCAAATGTACAGTCTAACCTGCCAATAAAGACCACTCAAAGGATGTGATCATTTTGGTCTTTGTTGAAAGGTGGTCTTTATTTGCAGGGTGGATTGAAACTTTGCACAATATTCCAGTAGGCTTTTAACAGGTACCTTATTTTTGTATGTGCTCATTTATTAAATGTTTGAATACTAATGCATGTATAATGTAATAAATGATTGAAACACAGTTTTGTTTTTATAATTATTATTTCAATTTCCTTATCTTTTTATTATTTTTTTCAATAATCATATACATGTATAAAAACTATTGACATATATGTATTTTACTAACTGACATTTTGCTATACCAATAAAAAAATTAGACTAGTTTGCACACCGCTTTTATCAAGGCATTCTAATGATTTAACATCAGCGATTTTCCTTGTCCAATTGGAAAAAGTACCCGTACCGGTCCAATTGGGAAAAAAAAGTCGTGAAAACCTCAAAATTGGGAAAAATCGAGTCGTGAAATCCTTAAATTGGGAAAATCGCGTCGTGAAGTTTGGGTCTTCTTGAATACATCATACAGTTCATACTTAATTGAACATACCCATTAAAATAATCATTTGCAGGCATGCCTTAATGACAATCATCAAAACCACTTTGAGTTGATACGTGATTCAGAAGCCTCAGGAGCCTGTTTTAAATCGGCCTCAATAGATTGATTTATTTCAGTATCAGGGGTCTGCTGTAACTCGGCCTCAACGGCCTGGTATGACACTGTCTCGGGGGCCTGATTTGACACGGCCTCATATCCACCAGCCTCAGGGGCTTGGTTTGAAATCTTGAAACCAAACTGCGTCAGTTAACGGGATCCACTTGCCTGATGACTCTTTTTTAGTTTTTTTGCATAATATTTGCTATTATTTTCAAACTACGAAAAGGTTACAAACCGACGTAAAACAGTACGCTGACTGCCTGACAAAAGAACCGGAAACAGAAACGCCTCTATTGATTGAATGCGCTGAAAAATAAAACCCGAAATTAATCGAGCGCGTGGTTACACACAACTATACGATTTTCTTTGTTCGCTCGCTGAAAGTTCGGTTTTGTTACGTAACTTTCGATCGTTTTGAGAAAAAATTCGGACGCGGATTGGAATTTTTTCAGATGCCGATTGGGAATTTGGGAATTTTAGCTCGATTGGGAAAGTACCGTTTACCGGTACTTTATAAAGAAGGAGGAAAATCGCTGAACATTATTATATTATACTGCTCAGGCTAATAAAAGATCGTAACAAACTAATACAGCAAATACATAATTATAAGTCTTACATAAATTTCCTTAATTAGCTGATGTTTACCCCAAACTTTTCTTTGATATATGTTCGGCAATTAGTACATCAATGGCGAGCCACTTATATAAAAAGGCAACTTTTTACACTTTCAGCAAACAGTCAAATGCATGAAAGAAACTGTAACTTGCCAATATTGAAGGACGCGTGTACTGGTAAGATGTTTATGGCGGCCATTGTTTTATTGAAAGTTGTGAAATCGTTGATTGTTATTAAAGTGGTAGTTGCTAGGTATTAAAATGGATTAGGGGATGTAAAAGTGGTCGCCAGTGATTGTTTGCAGGTGGGCGTTATTCGCAGGTAAAATATATAGCGAAATTGTTTGGGAAGAAATCAATGTGGTCATTATGTGGTCGTTATGGACAGGTGTTTGCTATTCAAAGGTGGTCACTGGAGCGGGTTAGACTGTACACCAAATGGTTGGAAACAAAATGGTAAAAAATGAAAGCAAACTCGAACTGGAATACAACAAGGCTTGTCACCCTTTTTCCACTTTTTTTGAAACCTTAATGCAAAACCTAAACGAAAAGTGTGACGGAAAGACGGACAGTGCGATCACTATATGCCCACCTTTGGGTTCATAAAAAAGGAAAGGGTTGGCACCAACTGCCGCAACATTTAGGGACAGTCAGTAAATAAAAATGACAACTGTGTTCAGGCCAATTAAAGAACAAAAGTAACTTATCTGGTTTGTATTTAGCTGAAGCTCTCTTTGTTGGATGTCTCAGTGCACAGCTCCCTGGGTGGTTGGGCAATCTGGCTGGAATCAGGGTCACAGCTCCCTGGGGATAAGGCAAATCTGGTCCAAATCGAGGTCACACCATTAATGATGACATCCAACAAAAATCCTGAAAAAACAGTGAACAAATCTGTATTCATCTTCATGGTATAGTTCTGGCAACTTAAAATGTTGCTATTGACATTTTCTTATTTTGAGGGATTTCCCATTAGTAAAGTCTACCAGGATTTGACAATTCATCGCCAGTCACCAGAACAACTACCCAACAGTGCTTTTTAATGCATAACTTGATAAATTAGGTAGTATAATTGGATAGATGGATAATTGAACACCTATGTAGCAATCCTTTGACAAAATGCTGTCAAATCACACCTCTAAATAACTGTTTCCTTACACCATGTACTGATTATTGTCTAATTGTCCGAAATATGAACCTTGTGTAATCTTGCAACGCTCTCGAGTCCGTTTCCTGGATAGAAAATTTTCTATCCAGGAAACGGACTCAAGAGCGTTTCAAGATTACACTAGGTCTCATATTCCGGTACAGACCGCTTTTATCTTACTGTTTTAATTGCAAATTCTTTTATTGAAAAAAAGAGAAACCATAGAAAACCAGTCTGGGTTACAATGGCGGACATTTTCTACTAAAATGAGCCCTGCATTTTTTTATATGGTTCCAAACAACATGCAACCAAATTATTTTTATTGTAGAATTTTTAAGTTTTGTTCTTTTCAAGAGGATATCCTTGATTACCATAAGTTTTCCGATCCAAACTTGTTCAAGCATCAGACACCATCTTTGTAAAAAATGCAAAAAAAGCTTTTTTCTGTTCCCTGCTTAATTTTTCAAAATTTTGAAAGTTTGCTTATCATTTTTCTCACAAATTAAGACGCTTAAGGCCTGCATGTACATATCTAGATCACAATTGAGATTTCAACCATTTAAATCTGTTTTATGAAAATTAATATAGGGATAATACACTTTTCGAGGGCATGATCATCTGCGGGCGCTCGAAAAATCCGTTCCTGCCCCAGTGCGCAGCAGATGATCATGAACGGATTTTGAGAGCGCCCGCAGATGATAATGTCCGAGAAAATGTGTATTTTCGCTATTATTGCATAAACAAATCACACATACCAAAATAAATTAAAATAACATTGACAATAATATATGTATATGTCTTGTTCATTCAACATCGACAAAATAATTTGATTATTTCATATGACGTCATACATTTAAAGGTTGTGTTTTACATATGCCTCACTAGGTCATCATCAGAAATGACAAAGCTTTACCTCCCGATGGGCAATTTTCGATTTAAAATGTGTTTAAACAGTGGATTAATGCAAATTTGAAATTTTTCTAACAATAGATTGCAAAAATAGCCAGGTTGTGGCCAATAACATGGATGCGCTTCCCAGTCAGCCATTGCTAAGGGAAGTAACTGCGTGTGGACCAGTATACGGATATGAAAAACACACAACAGGGCTTGAACGGCACGTGAATCGCCTTGTTTATACACGATTTCTCCCGTTCAAGCCCTCCTTTTGCCAAGTTTCTGCACCCCACCAGAGGGCATTATAGATAAAGAGTTTATGCAATAAAGGAAGATTATATATCTATTGGGTCAAAACAAAACAGGTGTCAATATCTGCAAGCTGATGGCTTTATTTGACAAAAAATATATATTTAACACATTTGATTTTTAGTCGGCTTTGACTTGTTTAACATTGCAGACCAGAAAACGAATAACAAAATCTTATTTAAGAATAACTGTAGATTAAATTACGACTGAAAGCATTTTTAAAACACTGTTCATACATATAAGTTAACTATGACGCAGTTATGAAATTTAAAAAGTTTTCTACATTCGCGATGACCTTCATTGCACGTTACTCCTATAAATATGAGGTCGATATATAAGCGGTGTAGCTTACGTCTAATTATTTGGACTACATTGCACGTGTGATTCTCTGTCCGTTCTTTGACTTATGGGACAAACCACGCATTATTTCTGTCGCCGGGTGAAGAACCAGCACCCAAAGACAGTTACATTCAACAATATAACAAGTAACAACTCACGACTGGCTTCTGCTTTGCATTTTGATCTTCAAACAAAATAAATAATGGAAGCGAATTAGGAGCATGCTCTTTTCATCCACGAGGAAATCCTGCGGCCCGCCAAAAGCGCGCGCAAACTGGTACGTTGAAACACCACAAGACAGCCAAGACAGATTTTCAAAGCTAACTGTCATATTTTTTAATAAACAGCAGTGTGATATTTTCGAAAATGACTTGTTTATGTATGACAAACTTTGATGCGTTTTTGTTTGTGGAGATTTTAACAACATTATTTGCGATACAAATGATTTTCTTGCATATGATAAATTTAATATTCCGGATTATTGTATTGAAAACACGTAAAGCATGGCATCAATCGACAGGTTGCACAATAGACACGGGGTCGAATTAATATCTCGCTCAAATTGTGGGTGTTCATTTATTGACTACCTATTGAAAGGGACTTCTATTTCTCACGCATTTTAAACGTTAATATTTAATCTGTAAATGAATGGAGCTATCATGCACCACTATCAGGGAGGGGGGGGTGGCATGCTTATACGGGAGCTGACTGCGTTTAAGTGGGGTTAGTTGGAACTGACTTACAAAATATGTTCGTTTTGTTGCTTCTCGGAAAGGAGTATCGTGTTGTTGTTTTTTTCACTCGGTAAGCCACTTTATATTTATATTTCTTTAACAAGAATTCGTCCTTTCGGCTCTATTGTGTTTATGCTTCCCTCTGTTGTTTTTTTTTTGTCTCAAGATCGTAGACATCGCAAGATGATATTTCAATGACAAAAACTAAGAGACGACGTTGGTTTTAGTTTAGTATTTAAGTATGTATTGATGTTCACGTATTTGTAAATGTATTAAAGTAAAAATTTATTGACTGTTTTCTTCAAGATTGTTATCAAACATTGGAAAATAGTTCAATAATAGACTTAAATATCAGCGATATTGTCTATGTTGTAATACTAATGATATTGAAGATGAATTTCATGTGTGTGTGTGTGTGCGTGCGTGCGTGTACTTGCGTGCGTGCGTGTGTTTGTGTGTGTTTGGTCTTCGTTTTTTGTAAATTAGAAAGAAATATATTAAGAAATATAATTTAAGACGTTCTATGTTTAACTACTTAATTGCAACTGTTTAACACAAATGATAGAAACGACCTAACGTAATTATGTGAGTTTATCCATTAAATACACAAAAAGTGAAACTGCAGCTGCATGAGAACCCTTATTATACAATGCGGTCATTTATTTATGGCAATAAAATAATTACTAGTAGAAAGATCTGTCTGTTTGTCCCGTTCGCCCGACCACCTGCCCGCCTGTCTGTCTGTACTTAAGTACTGCCTGTACTTAAATACTTATTTCTGTGTCATGCCATGTGGCGTTTCAACGTTTCCAATTATAAAGTAATAAATTAAGACAATACATTAAACAAAAAATGTAAAAAATTAAAAATAAATCTATAACTTTGGGTGTATTATGGTCTCTTGGGGTGTCAGCTGACGGTTTATTTTCACTCTGGATCAGAAGACGATTGATTTTATTATCTTGCGGAGGAGTCCGGATATAGTCGATGTATCACGATTGTGTTTATTTCATTTTACGGAGAATTCCGGAGATAATCGATGCATCGCGACACTCTGGAACATCAGACGATTTATTTCATAAGTCGCACAAAATAGCATGTGTTGCTTCGTGTATCGCGCAAATTATCGTGCGTCGCTTTGAGTATCGCGCAAAATATCGTGTCTCGTGTTCAAAGGGCGACACACGAAACACAGTTTTTTTTTAAATGATCTCCTTTTTTGTCTCCCCTGATTTTTTTAAAACGCGAGAGTTGACAGGCGATATTATTACAGCGATATTTGAACAGTACAAATATCGCGTGTCGCTTCGTGTATCGCGCAAAATATCGTGCGTCGCTTTGAATATCGCGCAAAATATTGTGTCTCGCGTTCAAAGGGCGAAACGATACACGATATTTTGCGCGACACACGAAGCGACGCACCATATTTTGCGCGAAACACGAAGCGACACGCGATATTTACCACGATGTATCGCCTTTTGGGCTACCTACACAAGGGCGATATTTCGTGGTACATTCCCGCGAGTCGCTTCGTGTATCGTGCAAAATATCGTGCGTCGCTTCGTGTGTCGCGCAAAATATCTTGTATCGTTTCGTCTGTCGTGTGTCGCCCTTGATGAAAGAAGGGCGAGCTTATAGATGGCACTATCCGGATTCCGTAGTAAACAGCTTACGCACACGATAGCATAAGTCAGTGAGAAAAATAAGTTTTATTTAATTCCGACCAGTTGTTGCTGCGAACAAAAATATGGACGGAAAGGAACTAACAGATAAAAAAAATGGACATTCGGCAGGTTGCCAGTGAGCTAGAAAGAGAGTCATACTACCGGTATATGCTTATACACATTCCTCAAGAATTTACACATAACATATTGATGAATACCGGTATGTATTTGAGGTTTCTTCGTATGAATCCTAGGGTACAGTTAGCGGTCTTTACTATTTTGTTGATGTGGGTGTCCCAGTTTGTGTTGGAGGATATGGAGACGCCTAGGTATGGAGCCTCTTCGACCTGTTGAAGGATGTGTTTTTCTAGTTCATAGACGTGTGATGAGCGGTTGTTTATACTCAGTACATTACATTTCTTGGCGTTTAAACGCATTCCCCATGAAGATGCCCAGGTTTCCAACGCTTTCATGTCGTCTGGAAGGGCTATGTGGTCTTGTGTGGATCGTATGGACCTGTACAAGAGGCAATCGTCTGCGAACAGTCGCACTTATGACTTGACTGTGTCAGAAAGGTCATTTTAATTGGCACAAAAACAAAAGTCGACCGAGGACGGTTCCTGAGTCAACATGGGCAGCTGTGGATTTCTCCCCGTCTAGGACAACTTGCATGTGGCGATTGGTGAGGAAGTCTCTGAGCCATGTTTTCAGTGGTCAATCGATACAATAACTGGAAAGTTTACTCATGAGATTCTCGTGTCGAATGTTTTCGAGAAATCGATGATGGTCATGTCTGTTTGGCTTTCCTTGTAGTAGTTACTTAGAAGGTCATGGGTGGTTGTAAGTATTTGCGTTTCGCAGGAATAGCCAGATCTTAATCCGTGCATGGTTGAGGGAAGTAAGTATTTTGTTCTGTTCTAGATGGTTAAGTATATATGTTTGCAGATTACGTGTTCTAGAAGTTTACATGATATCGATGTTAGAGATATAATATAGTTCTCTGCCAGGTGGACATCTACATTTTTAAAGACAGGGGCGATGCTCAAATTCCGCCAGTCAGTTGGTAGCGTTCCTTGGTCCAGTGATTTCTGGAAGATATATTGAATGGCTGGGGCTAGTTCCTGCACCGTTCTTGAGAACAATGGTTGGGATGCCGTCTTGGCATCTAGCTTTGAAAATGTTCAAACCGGCTAGAAGTTTCTTAACGCCTTCCTCTGTTATATGTAATGGAGTATTGATCTTGTTTTATTTCTCAGGTTGTGTAAGGGCGTGTCTGTATCTTCTTTAGTGAAAACTGAGCTGAATTGGTCTAATAGTATCTGCATGTGCCTTTGTTTTGCTGTCATTCATAAGCTGACCCACTTTTAAGAGGTGCTATGCCTGTGTTGTCATGTAAACCACATACAAGAATGCAATTCAGTTTGGTATGAGAAGAGTTATGAATGAAGCTGTATGAAGTATATGTTTGATATAACAAGAGTTAACTAGCGTTAACGATGATACAAATTAGTGGTGCATAACCACAATTATTGGGTGTGGATCAACCTTCACAAATGCTAACTTCCGGAATTATCTCCGATGATTTGTAACAGAAACAGTGAGTAGATCCTTGATATACATAACATTGTATATGGTTTTCTTTTTAAATGTAGTTATGTGTGTAAATAACAACATAAGGCATTATTGTATCCGTCAATGGGGTTGTTGTAAGTAAAAGTGTGTACCCAGTTTATGGCGTAAAATCATTCAATGCAGGCGTTTCATTGACACTGCATCAAAAAAGTTGTCACCACTATATTTGTTGCTTGACATTAAATAAAATAAATTGGAGCCAACGTTTGTCCATAATAATAATAATAACAATAATTTATATAGACGGATTTAAAGAGTCTAAATAAGCATCATATACATAAAATAGAGACCAAGTTCTATAGCCAGCCCAAATTGTGCCTGTCACTTCAATTTGGGCTGGATATAGAACTTGGTCTCCATTTTATGTATATGATGTTTATTTAGACTCTTTAAATCTGTCTATATAAATTATTGTTATTATGATAATCTTCTAGAAGTCAACAAATGTAAACAACTCAACTCTAATTTTAAATCGTTTAAACCTGCAACAAGTACCACTGACATTTAGTAGTGATTTACAAAAACTTATATCCCACGTACTATTCGGGATTGGAACTTGTTACCAGACAGTGTAGTGACTTGTTCTAAAAACGATCAATTCAAAAGTGTCTTAATTAAATCGTACTACTAACAGTGTAACATCAAAGCGCACGCACACACCCTCGATAAGTTTTGCTCATAAGTGAGCTAGTTTTGAGTAACATTCAGATACAGATACTATAGTCCAGAGTTATTGCCCTTTGTTATACAAATAATGCAACATTTGCTGTTTCAGCTCTCTAAACTTATTTACTTTTTACCAAATCAACCACAAAATTTAGTTTCCGAATATGTTTATTGACATAAAAAAGTCAAATTTGAAAGCCAACCGAAGAAAACAGGCATCTCCATAGTTTTCTTGATAAAAATACAATCAATTTCTACACTGAACAAATAATGTTGAGAAAAAATAAAAAAAATTGATGTCGGCCCATTGTAAAATTAATGTAATTTATAATATGGTAAATCCCCTTGTCTCATTTCAGATGTCAGTTTTCAGGATAACTGACACTGCTGGTATAGACTATGGGCTGCTGTCATCGATTGTTTACAACTGTGTTCAGGTAATTGCATTTACCGGTACAAAGCAAAATATTCAAGAAGTAGTTCAGTGTGATCATATTGAAAGATAAGCAGAACACCAAACATGTTTGCCAACTTGAAAGATTTACTAGAAGTGCAAATAAAAACATGTATGCCGTACATCTATAAAGATGTCCTTCCGAAAATTCCAGTCTCACCCATAACTTTGCCATATATGTATTTATTTTAAAATAACTTGGCACTTATGGAAGTTATGCAAACCATTATAATACAACATACCTATCTTAAAGGTCAAGGTGACCTTTATAGGTCAAAGGTCATAAAACAGCTTGTCTTTACTGTTACTTTCTCAGTTAAGAGTTCCGCCTTTCATATCAGGAAAACGAGATAAGCGTCCTTACATTTATTCATGACGATTCTCTAAAACAAATATAATACATATATAATGTAATCAGTCAATCATACAAAACATTTAAAATATTAGGTAAATAAAATAATTAAAACAATCGCGCTCACGTAATAATAATACATGCAGAAATACATTGACAATATAATACCAACAATATAATAACCAACATATATCCTTCCATACTCACTCAGGCGCTCTTAAAAACAATTTCAAACTTAACTTTTATGTTTCTACATCGACAATAACAATAAATGACGTCAGCATCAAAATATTTGGTGCCGACGTTACAATTAACTTTCGCGTACATTAACGTCGTATAATTATATATACTAGTATGATGTCGTTAACATTCATCATTCAACTTGTCACCACTGATCACAAATGACCACTATCAGGAGCGTGTATCACGGCCCCCTACCTCAAATGTCAAAAGTGTGGGGGCATCCATGCCATATGGACAAGTCTTTTTTTACTTTAAGTTGTATTGGACTAGGAAAACTAACACAATAACTTACTAGCACACGTTTAGCACATAAGGCATTGTTGCTTGTCATCTTGGTCCAAGCTTCTCTTGAAATATCCACAGAAACACTTTTATCTCCCTTATGTTTACATTATTTTCAACTTAGTTGTCTGATGTCAATTTCTGCAAATTCAACAGGAAATAATCATTACACACATATTAATATGTTATTTTGTGAATTAAGTTTAGTTGGTACACTAAGGTAATTTATGTAATTATTATTGTTAGATATTGTCGTGTTCAATTTTTCGGTATGGCTTTTTTATGGCCTTAGGACAAGTAGTGTTGGTTATTTTGAGCTCGGCTGTTTTAGAAGAAAACCCGAGGTATTGTCATAGCCCTCTCGTCTTTAGGCGTCATCGTCGTCCGAAAACTTTAACATTGGGCATAACTTTTGCAATATTGAAGATAGCAACTTGATATTTGACATGTACCTGTAACTAGGGCTGTAACGAATACACTAGGTGACGAATACGATACATATCACGAATACAGGGTGGCGAATACGAATATTTATTCGCGAATATGAATTTCAATGAACAAAAGTGATACTGACAACTGAAATGACAGTATATAGTATGAAACTATGAGTATTTGTCAATATGATTAATTGAGTATCATTACATACTGAAAATATGAAATATAACACTTTGAAATAACAAAACACTGACTAGAACTGCTTAAACTTTGAACACAGTTTTTAAACTTTTTAGAAAACATGACTACTACCCATACAAGCCTTGAGTAGAACAATTAAGAGTCAACAGTTGACACATTAGTGACTGTAGCATTCCCTTTGCTAGGCTTCATGTTTGTTGATAAGTTGCACAATCATTGTCGTAAAGATAAACAAAAAAAAATTCCATCTGCAAATCCTTTGTGTGTATGTTTGAGAATCAAATCACTCGTATTTACCTAAATAAACATTAAACAATCATCGAAAGATTTTTCAATTCAATGTAAATATTCAACCGGTGCCTGCCATTGTAGTTGCTAATATCACTGTGTAACATAGTGGGTGGGGTAAACATAATGAAAAACGCCGGAATAAGGAGCAGAACATTTAAATATAGGGGTTTATTGTATGAACCTTCATTTCTAAGGTAAGATAAGATGATTAAACTTTCAAACTCGTAACCACGTTGTTTGTATTCGTCAAATATTCGGTTCGGGAGGTGGCGAATAATGAATACGATTCGTCCACAGCCGTATTCGAGTAATTCGAATATTCAATGAATCGTTACAGCCCTACCTGTAACTCATGGAGCTGCACATTTTGAGTGATGAAAGGTCAAAGTCATTTTTTTGGGGGGGGGGGTTTCATGTGAATCTCATCGACCTGCACATTTTGAGTTGTGAAAAAGTCAAGGTCAATGATGACCTTCAAGGTCAAAGGTCAAAAGAACAAAATCCAAGCACCCACAGCCAAGCATTGGCACCCGCTATGCGGTGCTTTTGTTTAGGCGGTGGCATGGCTGTTTTTTGTTTTGGCCGGTCTGTGGGCCTAGTTTCGCCAGCGGGCCACTGCCAATTGTTGCCACAGTCAGCCATATTTGCCATGTTTCATACATTCTCAAGCCAGTCTTAGATTTTCTTTTTAGCCTAGGGAAAACAGTAACATCAGCATGCTTCCAAAAAAATGTAAATAATTAATCCATGTTATGAATAAATCTGAACTATAAGTACACAAAATCATTTTTACAAGAACATAAATCTTTAATTCCAACTTTTCACATACAATTTGTTAAGTAATCACAGATCTTTGAGTATTAAATCATCTCTAAGTATTTAAAGTCCATGTACCTTTAACCATGTGACTGTGTTACTATGTTTCATCACTGTGATGGATTATACTAAGGCTATTTAAGATCTATGTCATTTTTGGAGAACTGAAACTTGAAAGGACTTTATTTTCACTGCTTACTGAATTATTAGAACCATCGGTTGAACTATCTGTCTGACTGTTAACATAAAATGCTGAATGTCAGCTAACTTATTAATACATGAAATACATTAAACTGAAAATGAATAAAATATAGTAACCTTGATTCATAGAGTTTAATATGTTCTCTCTGTAGGCCTACGTTTTACATACGCAGGGCCAAAACACCCTTTTTGGGGAAGGGGCCTCAGCCTTATTTTAGGGGAAAAATAGCACTATTTTTTCTTATTTGGGGAAAATAAGAAATTTGTATTTCATTAGGATAATGGAGTTTATACATGAAATAAATTATATTGGGTGGCCACAAAGTTAGGAAGGTACAGATTCTCTACTGATACAAACTTGCACTGACTGTGGATTTAGATCCCCAAGTGGACCCGTCCCAATTTCCGAAAAAAAAAAAAAAAAAAATTTTTTTTTTTTTTTTTTTTTTACCCCTCAAATTGGAGTTTTTGAGTTCCATTAGGGGAAAAAAGTGGTTATTTCGGTTGGGGAAGCAGCCGATATTCGGCTACTTGAAAGAAGGGTTTTTTGGCTCTGATACACTACCAATGTCCAGAGCTAGGTCCCAACATAATTGCCTTCATATATGTCAAAAAGGGCTACACCATGATTTCTGCTCTTTTCCTCAACCAGTTTTCATTATCTCGACACAAAACTTTCTGTACACGAGCTCAACGGTCTTGGGGCAAGGTTCAAATCTTATTTATGAATTCAAATATTGTAATAAAATATCACACTTGTGAATATCTGGATCATCTATTGATTCCCATACCTAAACAGCTCGTTCAAAATTACCCCCATTTAACTCACGTGATACAGCCTTCAGAACTTCATGTTGTGTAGTGTTAATTGTATGATGATGGAATGATGCAGAGCGGGGCATTTGGGTGTCTTGGACACATTTCTTGTTTTAAATATTTTCTCATATTCAAAATTATTGACTGTATTTCAGGAAGAAAAACTGAGCAAGTTGCGTGCTACGCTTTCCAAACGCACAAGAGAGCAGCGCCAAAAGATTGTGAATCATAAGATCAATGGCAACACTCCACTGTTCATGGCATGTCAGCAAGGCAAGGTGCACTTCGTGAACTACCTCATCGATGACTGTGGTGCAGACATCGAAATCAAAGGTGGATGGGCGTTTATTTACCATGGAATTCTGTCAAACCTATAAACTTCAAAATAGTGTTATAGTACTAGTATATTACACTCAAATTATATAGTACTAGTATATTACACTCTAATTATAGTTTAATTTGGCTTAAACTTTGTGAAGATTTTGTGGGTTTCTAATTGAGTGTGGTACTTTTATACATAAACATGTACATAAATATTTGTCTCATTTTAATATGTAAAATATCTCAATTAGATCTGTCTGTCTGTCTGTTGATAGACAGATATACATGTATGTCTGATTAAGTACTCCTTCACTTTCATCTCACCTGAGCGGTTTGTGCTCAATGTGAGCTATTGTGATCACCATAAGTCCAGTGTCTGTTATTGTGCAGTGTGTGCTGTGCATTGTCCACTTTTAGCTCATTACCCCTCTAGAGGCCAAATTTTTCATTCATCTTGATGATTTGAATCTTGGTCATGTGCATCAAAGAACTATGTCACCAAGTTTATATTATAAAAATCTAGTAGAAGCCACATTTATGACTCAATCTTGATGAAACTTGGTCAGAATTTTTATCTTACCGTATCAAGGAAAAGTTTGAATCTTGGTCACGTGAGCCATAGCAAGGTCATAATGTCAAACCTAATTACTTCCCTAGAAAAAACATTAATGATTCAATCTTGATAGAACTTAGACAGAATGTTTATCTTGACAAATTTAAATCAAGTTTCAAAACTGGGTCATGTGTCCAAAAACTAAATAACCAGATCAAATCTTAGGAAAACCTTGTTGCCACTCTAAAGGCCATATTTATGACTCAATCTTGATGAAACCGGCCAGAATGTTAATCTCGACAATATCTAGGCAAAGTTCAGGCTTGAAACTTTTGTATTTGCTTGACACTTAAGTGTAGTTTACAACAATTAATATGCTTGATTTCAGGTGTGTATGAAGTGCACGAGGACAATTCCCGTCACCTCGTCTCTCCGCTCTGGTGCGCAGCTGTGGCCAACAAACTGGACGTTGTTCAGACGCTCGTGCGTCATGGTGCCAACGTTAACGAGTGCTCCGACACGGAATCCACGCCCGTGCGCTCAGCGTGCTTCATGACAAACATTCAGGTGATCAAGTTTTTGGTCGAACATGGCGCTGATATACTAAAGCCGAACAAAAATGGCGGAACATGTTTGATAAACTCCGTTCAAAGTGCACAACTCTGTACATTCCTCATAACAAAAGGTGCTGCTGTGAATGCTGTTGATAGTTCTAAGAACACTGCCTTGCACTATGCAATACGCGAAGGAATGTTGGATTCAGTGAAAGTTCTGTTAAGCCATAATGCTGATTACACGCTAAGGAACGATTTTGGCGATGATGCCTTACAAACAGCTGCAACCAGAGGAAATGTTGAAATTGTTGATGTCATTGTTGAAATGGCTGGACTATCTCTGGAAGCTAAAATACAGGCTTATGAGCTACTGGGTACGTGTCATATAGACGAACGTAACGACATTGTGTCAGGCTTGCAGCTGTGGCGCCAAGCAATGAAATGGAGATATACAAATAAAAATCAACCAATTTTGAAAGTTTTACCAAAAGAGACTAAAAAGGTCTACTTGAATGCTAAAGAACCTGAAAATGAAGAGGCGCTTCTGGAAATCACTCAACCTGATGAGATATACATGCAGAGTCTGTTGATACGAGAGAGAATATTAGGTCCACACCATAAGGATTCAGTGTTTGGACTCATGTACAGGGGCGCAGTGTATGCTGACTCAAACAAGTTCCAGCGTTGTGTAGATCTCTGGAAATACGCGTACATTCTTCGTTATCAACAGAACGAGCCTCTCAACCTGGACTGTCTGTTCACTGTGCAGGCTTTAGTTAAATTCTTCTGGGAAGTTCAGATGGAACGTGACAATAATGGTGAAATTGATGCTAAAATCTATTTCGATGATGCCTTTGAAGTTTTACAAATTCTTACAGGTCAGATCATATCAGCCAAAGAATGTTTAAGCAAAAACGGGGAATCTGAAGTCCATGAACAAGCCTCCAAGTTAAACACCCCAGAGGAGGACAAGGCTTCGCAGACGTTGTCAGAGTTTCAACTTCTCATGCAGCTGTACCTGCACATGATTCACCTGTTGACTAAACTGGAGAGCACGCGGGAGCAGACGCACGCCTACATGTCCTGCATTCATGGGCTGGTGAGCACGGATCTGAGGTGCCCCAAGGGTCTCTCGCTTCTCCACCTGGCCGTGGACTCCAAGACGTCGCTGACCGCGGAGGAGTATTACTCTCAGTTCCCTTCTCTGGAAGTTGTACAACTTCTTGTGCAGTGCGGGGCAAATGTGAATGCGCAGTGCCAGTGCGGGAATACGCCATTGTTGAAATCCGCGCACACGATGGACATGCACTACGGTACACCAGAAGAGGAAGAGAAAAAGGTCATTGAATATTTACTTGCTATTGGAACCCATGTGGATATAATGAATAATCAGGGAGAAACTGCAGAGAAGTTTTTAAAACATGCTGTGTTTTTCAGTTACAGTCCGTTGCAATATTTGTCTCTCAAATGCTTGGCCGCTCGTGTTATAATGAAAGAAAAAATCCCGTTCAAAAGTGAAGTGCCTTTGTCTTTGATTCCTTTTGTTCAATGCCATGGCGTGCATAGTAAGTGATATTAGTTGTGTGTTTTTCATCATAAAGTTCATATACAACCTATTTCAATATTTTTGAATGAATTTTGTTTCAAGGACTTCTTGTTATGATGATGATGGTTCAATATTTTTGTGAAGTGCTAACTTTCTTGTATTTATTGAAGTCATTTGTCAAACATGTATAATGTTAACCCATTGTAATATTAACCCATTTATGCCTAACGTCTAGAAAAAAGGCCTTGGCAAACAGCGTAGACCCGAATGAGACGCCGCATGATGCGGCGTCTCATCAGGGTCTTCGCTGTTTGCTTAAAGGAATTTCTGTAAGAAATATTTTAAATATAGAAATAAATATACAAGACATCCCTAATTTTGGAAATAAATTTATCCAATTTTGAAGGATGGGAGAGTCCACTAGGCATAAATGGGTTAAGTGAATTTGTATTTTGTTATGATTGTTTGGAAAGCATTTACTCTGAATGAAATAAATGTTGATCATACCAATGTTTGTTTGTTGTTGTGTATAAGTATTGACAGCATTTATATAAATCAGCTCATAAGTATGTAAAAGAAAATCAGTTTACAATCCACTTTCAGACTTCTTAATATGTATACAGTAATAATAGATTGAAGAGTTCAAAATATTGCACTGGTCTATTTGAATGACTTTCAAAAGGTCAGGTACTAGATTGTTAGTATAGTAGTACAACTTGAAAGTCTGTATTTAAAAGATTGTTTTTGAAAACAATCGTAAATTTCAGAAAATTCCTTTTAATCTTTGCTCTTCATGTGCACAGGTGTAGGGCGCGTGGCCAAGTCACTTTAACACTATCAATATGTCATCAACAACATTTTTCATCATTTTGACAAAAAAAAAATCTGATGTAATATATATACAGATACATTAATATTATATCAGATTTTTTTGTTGTCAAAATGATGAAAAATGTTGTTTTATGACATATTGATGGTGTTTAAGTGACTTGGCCACGCGCCCAACACCTGTGTTCATGTGTAGGTTTTCTCACATATCAAGGTTTAAGTAGTAAATACTGTTAAGCTGTTTTGGTTTTACACTTTTGTTACTGAACTGCTAAATTGATCGGATTTTTATGTTCACTTAGATGACTTTTTAAGTTTTTCCCTTTGAGCAAAGCATCATTTGCCAAGTATATATATAAAGTTCAGATTGGTTAACCCTTAAAGTGCTGGAACCGGATTTTGAAGGTTTTTGCAAACAGTTTGGATCCAGATGAGACGCTACAGAACGTGGCGTCTCATCAGGATCCAAACTGTTTGCTATTCTGATAGTATTCTTTGGAAAAAATCGAAGAAAATGCTAATTTTAGAAATTCAGCAGACGACATTTCAGCAGAAGACAAATTTCCCAGCATGCAAAGGGTTAAAGGAACAAAATATGCTTTTGAGTTGATGCTTTTTGAAATAAAAAAAACAACAAATGTATTTAGAATTGAAGCAAGATTGTTTAACCCCATTCGATCCAATTGTTCCTGCTGTGTTTCATTTGTGCAAATTGGACATATATAATGTGTTGTATTCACAGCTTTAAGCAGGTCCCACTTCTACCTGCATTCAAATATTAAGAAATATTTGCATGGGAATTGTTCGCAGATTTGTGTGTGTTTTTTAATGTCATTAAATATGTTTCCTTACAAATATGTTATGTTTTAATAGCCTTAACTAATTGTAATGTCAAGAAAAGAAAGTTGAATAAATAATTACTCAATGTATTTTGCAAACATTCGAGGAAAAGCGTTCCAAACGCATAATTATTTTGCAGATTTTGAATGATGATTATCCATAAAAGAACCAATATTTTTAACAATGTTCAAAATTATTTCATAATGACATAGTTTATGTTTTTGATATACATGGGAAATATGTGTTTTAAGCATCAGTTTGAATATATGGTTGCTTTTTAAAGTTATATGCTAGTGAATGCTGTGAACAAAATACACCTTACATTTTTTTCTCCAGTTTGCGCAGTGCCACATAGGTAATCTCTGTTTCAAACGTATACTAAACGGTCTGCACTAATGAGCAGTTTTAATGGTTTATTTACAACATTAAAGCCTTTAAAGTTGCCTCAGTAAAAGCATTTCCATGATTTATATGGTTTAATAACCTGAACATTCTCTTTGAACAATGGAAATATTGTTGTACCTTCTGTGGATTTATAAATAAATGCACTTAAAACAGATAGACAGTGTTTGGTGTTATGCAATATACTAGTGCATTAAATCAACTTGAAAAAACCACTAATGCATTTGAACCGACTTTCCATTAAAAAAGAGGACCAAAGGCATTTAAGCGCTCATCTTAGAACTCAAGGGACTAAGCTGTTTTGAACAGGTAGCGTTCACAAGGTTTTACAACATAGGAAAACTGCTCAAACATCTGGCAGCCATGCTTTGGACAAACCATTATCATTTTCAAACTCATCCAAGATATCATAACAACACATGCTTTTAATTGACTGAGCAATGCAAGTTTCGTGAATGGGTAAAAAATATGACTTGAAGATTTCAAAATGTTTTACTATAGCCACATAAGGAAAACCGCCCAGCTTCATGGCACCATGTTTTTCAATGGATGGGAACCATATCTCACAAATATTACTCCATTTCATTTTGACCCCATGTGATCCTGTTCCAAACTTGGCCAAGATGTTATTGGAATAAATGAATTACCCAATTCATATGATGATTCGTATGACCTAGTTATTGAACATACAATAAGCCAAGTCCAAACTTTACTGAGATAATCGGATATTATTGAGCAAATGTTATGACCAAGTATATTGATGATTCGGCAATGAAAGTTGCCATCTCAAATGTTCAACAGCTTTTTCTTTAATTTCACCATGTTATCTAGTTTCAAACTTTGACAAGATATTGTCAAAGCAATTGCTCTGACCAAGTTTCATGAAGGTTTCACGGGCAATAAATGAGGCCTCTACAGCGTTCAAAGGCTTTTTTCTTTAATTTGACCTAATGACCTACTTTTTTACCCTGAGACCCAAGTTTCAAGATCTTCCAAGATAATATTGGGACAATTGTTCTGACATTGAAGATCGGGCAATAAATGAGGCCTCTATAGAGTGTTCACAAGCTTTTTATGCCCCGCTATGATAATGGCAGAAGGACATACAGTGTTACCCTGTGTGTGTTTTGTTGTGTGTGCTTGTGTGGGACATTTTGTGACATTTACAAACGATAATATCAAAATGACCTGTCACATGAAACAGATTGTCGCTCACTTCAATGTCAAGGTAAAAAAAACTTAAGAGTTTTTGCTCATTCCTTATATCAGTGTTGAAAATGCAAATTTCGAAAAAACTTCTCAGCCAGTATCAAAACTGCTTGTCCAATGCTGTTTATTGCTACATATAAAGAAAATAGGTGTCACAACACTGTATCATCATAAGCAGTTGAAAGATAGTTCATTATGAAAACCAAAAAATACTTAGCTACATATAAGTTCACATAAATTGCTGATAAATAATGTCAATTTAACTTGTCAACATTATTATACATAGTTACAAGAATATAAACCACAAACTTCCATAACTGATTTGTTTATGGCCAAGCTTGCACATTGCAATTCCAGCAGTTTAAAAAAATATCACCTCATAAAACCTTCTGTGTGTCTCTACCAATTGTTACATAGAAGTCATTTTTTTGCATATTAATCATATTTTTTTACTTTGTGTGCGTCTTTTAAGTTAAAAACATTCATTTTTAGCAAATAAGTAAAATACGCTCTCAGTTATCCGCCATGTTTAATCAATTTGATAAAATGTACAAGAGACGTGAATCGTGATTGGACTAGCATAATGAAAGATGCTTTATATCAGGCTAATACAAAATCTTGCTCCAAAGCAGAATACTCGACATGAATCGGATGGTAATATATACATTTTATTGAATGGATGATGTCTGACGATCCGAAATGACTTTAGAGTGACCCCCGCCTCATTTAACCCTCATAAAAATTTCTCCTCAAATTTGCATTTAAAAAATAAATGGTCTTGAACACTAAAAATTAGGCTGAATTCCATGTATAAATTCTCACCCCTGTTATATGTATATAGTGAAAGTACGTTTTTGTGCCCTGATCATAAACTTGTCATGCATTATAGAAATTCAAAATAAATTAGCACAAATAATAATCATAATTATCAAGACAATGCGTCATCACAAGCAACAACTATGTTGCCTGCTTCAAGGTCAATGGCACAATTGACACAAAGTTTTTGCATATTCCTTTTATGCAGTTAGTGAAGGTACCTTTTCGTGTCCAGCCAATAATTTGGATATGCACAATGTGATTTGGAAAAAATAGGCACACAATTTATGACCATAATGTCACAACAACATTTCGAACGTAAAACCATGTTGCTTGCTTCAAGTTCAAGGTCACATTGGACAGTACATGTTTGAGTCCGGTCCATAAGTTTGTTAAGCATGATTTTTCAAAATGAATTAGCACAAACGATCATAATCAAGGTTACAGTGGACACTTGGAGTGTGAGCATATTCTTTATATTTCCAATAACTTTTCTAAATAAGTTTGCACAAATAATCACAATATCTTGACAATGTGTCATAAGAAACACATGGTTGCTTGATGTCCAGGTACAGAGCACACCAAAAGTTTGTGAGTAGTCCTCGTATGGTAAAAGTGATAGTAGATGTTCATGTGACCGTCAGTTTTATTTCTTAGTAGTGGGTTGGCAATATTTACATTATTTCAAGATAAAAATGAATGCAGCAACTGTGGTGCTTGCTTAAAGNAAACATAGTTACAAGAATATAAACCACAAACTTCCATAACTGATTTGTTTATGGCCAAGCTTGCACATTGCAATTCCAGCAGTTTAAAAAAATATCACCTCATAAAACCTTCTGTGTGTCTCTACCAATTGTTACATAGAAGTCATTTTTTTGCATATTAATCATATTTTTTTACTTTGTGTGCGTCTTTTAAGTTAAAAACATTCATTTTTAGCAAATAAGTAAAATACGCTCTCAGTTATCCGCCATGTTTAATCAATTTGATAAAATGTACAAGAGACGTGAATCGTGATTGGACTAGCATAATGAAAGATGCTTTATATCAGGCTAATACAAAATCTTGCTCCAAAGCAGAATACTCGACATGAATCGGATGGTAATATATACATTTTATTGAATGGATGATGTCTGACGATCCGAAATGACTTTAGAGTGACCCCCGCCTCATTTAACCCTCATAAAAATTTCTCCTCAAATTTGCATTTAAAAAATAAATGGTCTTGAACACTAAAAATTAGGCTGAATTCCATGTATAAATTCTCACCCCTGTTATATGTATATAGTGAAAGTACGTTTTTGTGCCCTGATCATAAACTTGTCATGCATTATAGAAATTCAAAATAAATTATATCACAAATAATAATCATAATTATCAAGACAATGCGTCATCACAAGCAACAACTATGTTGCCTGCTTCAAGGTCAATGGCACAATTGACACAAAGTTTTTGCATATTCCTTTTATGCAGTTAGTGAAGGTACCTTTTCGTGTCAAGCCAATAATTTGGATACGCACAATGTGATTTGGAAAAAAAATAGGCACACAATTTATGACCATAATGTCACAACAACATTTCGAATGTAAAACCATGTTGCTTGCTTCAAGTTCAAGGTCACATTGGACAGTACATGTTTGAGTCCGGTCCATAAGTTTGTTAAGCATGATGGTTTTTCAAAATTAATTAGCACAAACGATTATAATCAAGGTTACAGTGGACACTTGGAGTGTGAGCATATTCTTTATATTTCCAATAACTTTTCTAAATAAGTTTGCACAATAATCACAATATCTTGACAATGTGTCATAAGAAACACATGGTTGCTTGATGTCCAGGTACAGTGCACACCAAAAGTTTGTGAGTAATCCTCGTATGGTAAAAGTGATTTTTTCTTTGAACAACCTGTGTCTTTATGTAGCAGAATATATTTTAGAATAGTGATGTTCATTTTTCATGCATTCCACAATTATCTCTTTGCATGCTGGGAAATTTGTCCTCTGCTAAAATGTTGTCTGCTGAATTTCTAAAATTAGCATTTTCTTCAAAAAAAAATCAGAATAGCAAACAGTTTGGATCCTGATGAGACGCCACATTCTGTGGCGTCTCATCTGGATCCAGACTGTTTGCAAAGGCCTCCAAAATTCGGTTCCAGCAATGAAAGTGTTTAACACTCGGCTGAATTAAAGTATGCTGCTTGTTTAAAGAATGTGAAAACAAATTCGACTACATAGGCATCCTGACTGATGTATTGTTTAGGTTCACAGGAAAACGGGGTTAAATGCATGTGCGTAAAGTATCATCCCAGATTAGCCTGTGCAGTCTTCACAGGCTAATCAGGGATGACACTTACCACCTTAACTGGAAATTCGTTAAGAATAGTCCTCCTTTAAACGGAAAATACAATAAAAGGGGACTGCACATGCTAATCTGGGACAAACCTTTACGCACATACATTAAACCACCTTTTCACAGAGCGAGGCTCAATTTAAAAGAGTTAAAAATCCAACGCAAAAAATGTTAAAGAGTAATGACAAACATCCTTTTTTTGAGAAGGTCTAATATTTATTGAAACACTGAAATAGTTAAAACAAAGCAAGACTTGTTAATGGCCTGCATTAACAAATACAGAGACAAGGTGCAGTATTTCTTAACAAGGTATAGCTTAAAATTGCACAATCAAACAAGTTAAACTGCAAAAGAGATTTTTTTTGTCAAAAGGTATGTAAAGAATTAAATTCATTAACATTTAAATAAAAATTGCATTGTAACACATGATTCACAATTGCTGAAACAATTACTGTAATATTTATATTAAATGAAACATTAAAATACAAACTGAATTAATATCTTACCATCTTATCTTAATGATTTACAATTTTATTAGTACCTGTGCATATAAAATCATAACACTATGATACCGGGTAATCTATCAAAATTGTAAATAAACATTGTTGCCAATATGGCTTGTGTAGCCACTACAGAAGAGGCAAAAAGCATCATACAAACATTTTCACTTAACTCAGTTAACTGATAACACAAAAACAAAAGTTAAAATCTAAAAAAATTAAAATGTGTAAGGGTATAAATAAGGTATTAAAGCTAACAAAAACATACTAATAGCAATTAAATGGCAAAATTATACAGCTACATGTATTATCAAAGTGTATTATAACGGTAAACCATAGTGCACACTTATAAATTTCAAAGAAAACATTAGCATATTGACATATGTGTCGTGTTCTGAGAAAACTGGGCAAAATGCTGGTGCGTAAATTGTCATCCCAGATAAGCCTGTGCAGTCTGCACAGGCTAATCAGGGACAATGTCCGCTTATATGGAATTTTTCGTTTAAAGGATGTCTCTTCTTAGCGAAAATCCAGTTTAGGCGGAAAGTGTCGTCCCTGATTAGCCTGTGCAGACTGCACAGGCTAATCTGGGATGACACTTTACGCACAAGCATTTTGTCCAGTTTTCTCAGAACACGACACAATAATGCTCCTTTTTAGGTAAACTTGAGATGTCCAAAGAAAACAGAGGCCCCCACATTTCACTTTTGTCTTTAAAAAGGTCTAACTTAACTGCATTAAAATAGCCATAGCATATATTCACATGGTGATTTTACATGTATTAGGAATATTTAGTTTAATGACGCTTGTAGCTACACTTATGTCAGACAAAAGTTCAGAAATGTTGTTTTTTATGTTGCTAAAAAGTGGCATGACTCTGTATATGTTAGAAAAAAAACTGAATATGGGGGCATACAAAGAGTCTATACACTGTAATCCTTATAAACACTGTACACAGTTTAGAACAACAAATAACAATACAATGATTCCTTAACCCATTACCGCTCAGAAATGCAATTTGACCCGTTAGTAGTCCATCAGAAAATTAATTTAAATTAAATACCTTTCTATCTAGATTCAAGTTTAAAAGACTTCATATCTAACCCTAAGGTACTGATGAGCAGCAAAAACAATAAAACCTTAACAGACTGCGAGTTACTCGCAGGCTGTTCTGGTTTTATGCTGGTTGCAAAAGCCATTTTCACTTTACTTCTGATAGGGAAAGGGTTAAACATAATTACCTGAAATAAACACATCTTCATTTTGACTTTGTGTTTAACACCTTTTTCATAATATGAACTTGTCTTCCATTTACAGGAGTGGTTAATTCAAGAGTTCAAATAACCCAGCTTGCTCAATATCTTGCATGGATTTTGCAAAATTCATTATACGATCAACAAAAACATGCAATATACTGTGTTATTATATACCTATTTATATCGTCCAATCGTCTGTCCTCATTTGTCCCACATGACCTGTCTAATATTCTACCACATTGGAGGCGCATGCATCCAATATATTCTGTATTGGATGATTCTGATTTAACATTACATTAGCTAAAAAAATATCCTTCATAAAAAATCAATGTAATCTACATAGATTTGAACCTGGACCAATTTTAGATCTGCCAAAATGTGGTTAAACAATAATTACCACATTTAAAACTAGCTTAACCCATTTATGCCTAGCGTTTAGAAAAAAAGCCTTGGCAAACAGCGTAGACCCAGATGAGACGCCGCATGATGCGAAATTTCAAGATAGGAATTTTTGTAAGAAATATTCTAAATATAGAAATAAATATACTAGACATCACTAGTTTTGGAAATAAATTGATCCAATTTAGAAGGATGGGAGAGTCCACTAGGCATAAATGGGTTAAAATATTTATCTTTATAATGTCTGAGAGCTTATTTTGAGTGAGAAACGTGGTTTACGACTAACATCTCACAATGTTACCAAATTACATGAGCACTTCCGGGTTTAACAAACAAGTCCATGCAATGTTTGCATTCAGTGAGCCATGAATTAGTGATCAAAAGGCCAATAGTTTGACACAATCATAAGAAAAGGTACATTATTATATAGTAAAGACATATTAAAGAGAAATCTTGCTGATATAAAGACTGAAAAAGTAATCAGAATTTCCAAAAACAAAAGATTACTTACGAATAAAAATGACAAATACATGTAGATAATGAAGCAAATTGTAAAACTGTGCACATATGATGCAGAACTAGACTTCAAACATATATGAGAACACAAATTCATTAAGATTATACATCAAATAGCATTATGTGCACATTTTAACAAATACATTCTCAATGTGAAAATACATATACGGTATCATTAAATTATCAACACATAGTTATAAAAAAACTCTTTTTCTGACAAAACACTGCCATTAATGCATGATTACCCAAGTGTGTTTACTACACACATTTCTCTAATCAGACATAAAAACAAATTGCCTGCTCATAAAGAAACACAGAAATAATTGTGACAACTTTGACCCAATACGAGAATAAACAACAGGACCGTATTGTTTTATTTTTTCTTGAATTCCAATAAGGCTTTATGCATTATTATTTGTTGGAGCTTGATTAGTTGAAGAAAGATGAACATACTCATTAGAAATAATGGGTGAGATAGCTGACTTATGTTTTTTACTGATAGTTGACAACTGTGTTCAAAGCCATCAAAACCTTAATGATGTTCTCGAAAATGAGCCCCGCTCTGGGAAAATGGGATTTAATGCTCATGCGTAAAGTGTCATCCCAGATTAGCTTGTGCAGTACCCACAGGCTAATCAGGGACGACACATTCCGCCTACACTGGTTTTTCGCTAAGAATGGACTTCCTGTAAACGAAAAATACTATAAAAGCGGAAAGTGTCGTCCCTGATTAGCCTGTGCAAACTGCACAGGCTAATCTGGGACAACACTTTACGCACATGCATTAAACCCCCTTTTCAAATACCGCTGTTTAAATGTATTATTTTTTTGCCACAAATTATGACGAATCTCTTCAAATGAGCTATGTATGAAATTTCTATGATTCTTTATGAGAGCAGGTCACTGTGCAAATATATACCTTTTACACATACTTTTATAATCATTTGCAAAATTAAAAAGCAAAAACAAAAATGCAAAAGCACGAAGGGTGTTCAATGACTTATCTCTATAAATAAACCAAAGTAAATTATTATGCATATCTACTTTTAATGATTGTTGTTTAGTTTGCCTTTTAAAAAATAAACGTTGTTTATCATAATTAAAAGCAATATATATAGTCTGTTAACAATAACTCAGATATATAGTACAGTCATTATTTGTATATGGGTTTTTACAACTAAAATGGAAGTGGTAACTTTCAAACATAACTTGGCCTAAGGTGTACATCTAGCAATTTATTGATTTGATACTAACTTGTAACAATAAAGCATACATTTTTTTACTTAAATGTTTATACTTTATTTTAATTGAATTAAAATGACCAACAAAAAGTAATTATGCTTTGAACTATTATGCTTAACTTCTTACTCAAACTGTTAAACACAGTCCTGGATGGCAAGTTGTGCAAGTTATAGAACTATGAAGCATTATTGTAGTTATCATGAGGTATTTACTTAATATAAATTCCCCTTTTCCTAAAGTCTTGTTGTGGAAATGGAAACTTAGCATGATGATAAAAATGCCTTAGTGTAATATAGTTGAACAATTAATATGAAAGCAGTTTAGCATGGTAAAAATGCCTAAGTGTAATATAGTTAAACAATTTACTATGAAAAATTGAAAACATTTTAGCATGATATAAATGCCTAAGTGTAATATAGTTAAACAATTTAATTTGAAAACATTTAAGCATGATGAAAGTGGCATTATGTTGTACAGGTGAAACATTTGGCTTCATGCGAATATATTTCACCTATTGAGAATTGTATTTTGTTACATAGCCCAACCAGATACTGTATATAAATGAATTACGTTTCCTGTCTAAAATGTAAATTACCTGACATTGCTGCAGAGCATTGGAAAACCGGAAATGATCTTCAACGGACAAGTACACAAGTTTTAATGTAAAGTTAAACAATACAAGGAATTCCTTGCAAATTTAAACAAAACAAGTGATGTGTTTGTGAAACACTGTGTCCCCTTTTGAGCGATTTTGACTCATATATATGACCTTTGACCTTGAAAGATGACCTTGACCTTTCACCACTCAAAATGTGCAGCTCCATGAGATACACATGCATGTCAATTATCAAGTTGCTATCTTCAAAACAAACCAACAAACAAACAAACCAACAAACAGACAGGGCAAAAACAATATGTCCCCCAGTATAGACTGGGGGACATAAAAAACCATAACTAATGAAAATAATTACAGCTGATTGTACAGATTCCAAATTTTCCTCTGCAGCATCAAAAATTGTAATAACACTGAAAATTCACAGAAATACTTCAAAACAAACTTATCAATGGACAAAAAAAACATCCAATATAAGGGGAACAATAAAAGGAAAATTCAGTAACTTGTAACCAGCAAGTACGTCTCAATGCCAGCATTGAATAAGTTAGAGATAAATATTCTTAAATGTGTCATGTTCTGAGAAAACTGGGCATAATGCTTGTGCGTTAACTGGATTTTCACTAAGAAGAGACATCATTTAAACGAAAAATTCCATAAAAGCGGAAATTGTAGTCCCTGATTCGCACAGGCTAATCTGGAATGGCACTTTATGCACATGCATTATGCCCAATTTTCTCAGAACGCAACACAAATGTTCTTAACAAATAAAACAAATTTATTATACTGGTAAATAGTAACACTGTTCTTTTCAAAATTATTTCAAGCAAAATACACAGCAAACATGTTCATATCTCTAGAACATTTTGAAAAAATAGTAAACAATTATAACCATAAAAAAACTATTGGTAACCCAGGGATTCCAATAGATTTCAAAAACCTGGAGTCAAATGACCCCTGGTCTGAAATTTGATTCTATTTTAATAATGGAGCTATTTTGCATGAATGTTAAAACAGTAAAACATGTAATGAAAGCAATTCAAGGGGTTTCAATTTAAATTGTCTGACGCGACAATTGCCAAAATATGGTATAATGTAACATTTAAAATACTCAGGGCTGATATCTCTTAGTAGCATAATTGGGTCGTAACCATGGCACTTGATGAGTATGATTGCTGTTGCATCAAAATAACGCAAGGGAGACAATTTGCTTCAGTGCCAAAACAAATGAGCCTCACTCTGTGCAAAAGGAGGTTAACCCTTTGCATGCTGGGAAATTTGTCGTCTGCTAAAATGTCGTCTGCTGAATTTCTAAAATTAGCATTTTCTTCGAATTTTTTCAAAGAATACTATCAGAATAGCAAACAGTTTGGATCCTGATGAGACGCCACGTTCTGTGGCGTCTCATCTGGATCCAAACTGTTTGCAAAGGCCTTCAAAATCCGGTTCCAGCGCTCAAAGGGTTAAATGCATGTGCGTCAAGTGTCATCTCAGATTAGCCTGTGCAGTCTGCACAGGCTAGTCAGGGACGTCACTTTCCGCTTTTATCATATTTTCATTTCAAGATAGACTCTTCTTGCCGAAAAATCAAGTTTATGCGGATATTGTCGTCCCTGATTAGCCTGTGCAGACTGTACAGGCTTATCTGGGATAACACTTTATGCACATGCATTAAAATCTTTTTCACAGAGCAAGGCTCAAATGAATTTCAATTTGCTTGTGTCAAAGTGCATGAATCGGCATCTATTGAAATCCCTGGTAACCTTTTTATAATTTAAAGTTTCAAAGTGATGTTAAACCTAAAATTACTTAAAAGTCTGAATACACAACTACCAACTATAATAATTGTGCAAATAATGCTACAATTTGATAAGAATTAAAATAATATGTAAACAATGCCATGACAACTACAAGTACACATTTAATGATTCACTCAGAAAAGGATGTCAAAACAGACAAAATTATTCAAAATTCCAAATTGAATTACATCCTGTATTTTTAGTAACATTCTAACATAAGCACATGCTACTTATGACAGTTAAACAAATCAAATAATAATACGAAACTGTTGTCCTTACATTTGATTAAACACAATTTAACAATGTTAATGTCTTCATGAGAGGAAACAAGACGTATACTTATAATAACTTAATTACTTCTAAAATACGGAGACGAAAAACAAAATATTCAGTTTATTGTTAACCTTATTAATACATTCATAATCTTCAGTTAAAACAAACAAAGCACATTCAGTCATTTCAGGTTCTAGCATTATAAACTATCCAAACATATCAAAATAAAATCATTAATCAAATAAAAACAAAATTGTGACTATTATCATACATCAGTAAATAGACGATATAACAATTATGTGAATCGTAATACTCAAAAAAACTTTTTACTAAAATGATTGGCTCAAGGATTAAAAACTGTTTTTTTAAATGTAGAGAACCATGAGCATATACCTGTTTAGATAAAAAAAAAATACAAGAATAAATAATATTTTGGAAACCGTTTAAACTAATATACTGAAAATACGTGTAAGTTGTTAGTTTGAAACAAAGCTGGTATTCACCAAATAAACACAAAGTGAAACTTCAGCTGCAACAGCAGGTGAGAAACCTTCTAAAACCATGCGGTACTTTATTTATGGCAAGTAAACAATTGACAAACAGTGAGACACAAAACAAATATTCAAGACAAGACACCAATCTGTCATAACAAACACAAGAACATTTATAAAATTGGGGTCACCGCCTTGGTACGGTCAATGCCAAAGCACTGGGCGTTAACACTGATTTTAGGAAGCGCCACAGCCCACACTTGCCCCAGACTTATTCACATAACATTTAAGTTTCAAATAAAAAGTATCCTCTAAGCATCACAATACTAATTAACCCTTTGCATGCTGGGAAATTTGTCGTCTGCTAAAAATTTCTAAATTTAGCATTTTCTTCAGATTTTTTTTCAAAGAATACTATCAGAATAGCAAACAGTTTGGATCCTGATGAGACGCCACGTTCTGTGGCGTCTCATCTGGATCCAAACTGTTTGCAAAGGCCTTCAAAATCCGGTTCCAGCTCTCAAAGGGTTAAACAGCAATAAAAGAGAATACATGTGCCTTCTCCATTTAGCATGTTTTTTTAGTGGCGCAAATGACATGTGTACTATGTGGCATATTTGTAACTGTAAAAATGAATTGAGTCGCGCTCTGAAAAAAGGGGGTTTAGTGCATGTGCGTAAAGTGTCTGCAAAGTTTAGGCGGAAAGTGTTCTCTGATAAGCCTGTGCAGACTGCTCAGGCTAATCTGGGACGACAATTTACGCACATGCATTAAACCCCCTTTTCACAGAGCGAGGCTCAATTATTTTGTGAATAGAATTCTATAATTTATTCCTAATTCCTTGAATGCGTTGGAGAACACAGATCTTGATCCTGATTCAATAAAAACCCAAAACTCATTATGCTTAGCACATAGCTGTTCACATAGTCAGGACAGCATTGTTTTTACAATCAAGTTTGTAAACTGAGTTTGGACTGTTAGTGACATAAGAATGGACTTCGAAATGCTCATCAAATTATGTGATGTTTACTGCCCAAGAATATCGAGAAAAAGGTGTACAACTGCTGTATTTGATGCCTTAACTATAACTTTAAGCAGATACTTCGTGCGCACCCTTCAATATGCTCTTGAATATAATGCTAACACAATTCGAACAATAGACAGCCAACCAAGCACATGTAGTATGCATAAAAATCACCAAGTCACCATAAGGTAGGTGCACTGTGACCGGCCACTAGATCTTGACCGGCCACTAGATCTTGACTGGCCACTAGATCTCATGACTGTCCACTAGATCTTGACCGGCCACTAGATCTTGACCGGCCACTAGATCTCATTTCGCAAGACAGTCGGATTCGGTATGAGGAACATCTTGTGCGACACGAACTCATGCAGTTTTGGGGGAAGCGGCAGATACGTGATCTTTTTCAAGAAACTGTCCTTCCAGTTGTCAGTCAATCTTTGCTGGATGGCCTTACGGCACAAGTTCTTCAGCGAATGCGGCGAAATGAAACTTTTTGTGTACCATTGGAAGAACTCCTCGTCATTCGCCAGTAATTCGGCTGGAATCCCCGGCCCCTTCCATTTCAGCCAATCAATTAGGTTCAGCATATCGCACTCAGCATGGAACAACAGTTTAATGCATGGGACTTGGTATTTCAGGTCCTCCTTATATAGGCCTGTGCTCAGGGAGCTAACGCACACGTACAGTGGAGTGCGACCCATGTAGTCTATTTTGTTCACAGTCGTTTTCGAGGCTAGTATCCGTATCATGTCCTTAATTTTCCAGTGCGCTGCAACATGTATTGGAGCTTTCCCATTTCTGTCACTCCTGAAATACAATGACACATCGTCTACTGAATGTAATAACTAGGATAACTGACATTTTGTAAATTGTTCAGGAATGCATATTTTCCAAAATTTTCTGAAATACCAAAAGAGCACTTACTTTATTTTCTGCACTCAAAATATTTCAATGTTGAAACTGCTTCTTTCTTGATTATTTATTGTTTTAAAAAAGACATATCAACTTGGAGTTTTGTTTTTCAAATTTTATTATAATACTAATCAGAAGATATACGGAAAAATGTTAATTATTTTAATAAGACAGTTTTTTGCTTCTCCTGAAAATTTTAGAAAATGTCAGTTAAACTACTTTTTACATTCAGAAAATGACATGTGTTCGCTCATGTCAATTTGGAAAATTTTGTAAAAACATTATTTTTACCAAAAAGGTTGTCTTAATATTTAAACAATTGATGTAAGTCACCTTAATAAACACAAAAATGGAAAAAAGTAAAAATGTATAAAAAAATATCAGTTACATGACTTATTACATTCAGTAGACGATGGTTTTATAACATAACTACTGCATGAATTTGATCTTATTTGGGGCTTACAAAAACAATAAATACGGTTATTTAACTGAAACTAACTATTGGTTACTGTTAAATTAAAGAATAAAATGACCATCTCTATAACAAACCACCAGAGAATTCCCTCATATTCAGAGTAATTGACAATTATATTATTTTTACCAGAAGATCACAGGTTTGATCTCCACTGTGGGAGCGTTCTTTAAATCTCCCCCACAAAGAAACCAAGTATTGGTTCTACCCAGAAAACGGACTCGCAATCGTTTCAATAAGCCTTCAACATTCGATGCAATCAAGCTAAAATCAAAAGGTTTAAACTAATTATATTATTTCAGAGCTTAATCCAAATCAGAAAAAATCATTCAAGTTAATGGATTTTTTTTTCAATTTTATTTTAGTCCACAAAGCAAGACGACTTACTGGTCAACGTTGGCATTGGAAGCTAGAAGCATCTCCACCGTGGCATAACTGGAATGAATGACTGCATTCTGCACACAGATATACAAGGGAGTCTGGCCATCCTTGTCAGCTTTGTTCAAATCCGCGCCTGAAGAAAGGACATACACATCACACACAAAATATATTAAAATATATACATGTGTATATACGATTAAATAATTCTAATTTTATATTATTTCTTTAAATTTGTTTAATGGTGTGTCTGCAATTAAGTTCCCTGCAATTATTCAATATTGTATAGACTTACAGATTAAAAATGCATTAGACATAATATGTGCACAATAAAATTAGAAATTCTTTGTCAAAGTGTGTCACCATTAAGTATGGGGCAATAGGGGTACCTTTATTACATTCAACAACGATAAATTTAGCAATAAGTATAACCAGGACTATTGTTCACAAAGCTCTTCAGCATAACAGTCTCAGTGAAATGCCTTCATGTGCAGTAAAGATTCTAGCAAAGTGCTTTATTTGTATTTGACTGGCCAATAAAATTAAGTAAATGCCAGTTATAGTTACGATATTACCAGACCATGTAGCAGGTAATGGATTTGTAACATTTGCAGAGACTGCCTTAGGGAAATATTAACTCAATGTGTAACAACCAGGAAGTGAAATTCAAAATCTCATTTTAAATGTTCCATCCAATGCTGTGCATATAAATAGTAAAATTTCTGCTGTTTCGTGCATTTTTAAATGACAATATTTTAAACAAATAAATATTCATTAGATGTAAAGAGACTAACAAATATTTTTTGGTTGATAACATTTTCCAGCTAAATTTCACAAAAACATGTCTTTTAATTTTCCCTTAGCAGCGTTTTGAATCTGGGCCCAGTACAGACCAGCCTGCATGAGGATCACATACCAGCCTGCGTAAGGATATCCACCAGTACAGGTCTCCCATGGTACGCAGCCTTGTATAGTGGAGTGCAACCATTCCTGTCTGTCAGGTTTATGTCAGCCCCGGCCTTGAGCAGGATCTGCAAACAGTTGGTTAAAGCCACAGGTACTTGAAAAAAAAAATGTCCTTATATACATATATTATATATATAAGGACAAAAAAAATATTTTCAAGTACCTGTGGTTAAAGCCCCATTAACACTCAAAATCAAAGAATATTTTGTAAAATATTTCGTAAAAAAAAAGTTAACCCATAAAAAAATCAGTGTTCCTTATAGCAATAGCCAAAATTGCAACGCTTGATGTGGTCTGGTAGCATAGATTAAACAAGATACAAAATGTGTGTTTTTTTGGGGGGGGGACAATATATTTAACACATGTTCATATACCAAGTTAGTGTTCGTGTGTGACAGTATCATATGAATAGATATCGTTGAGGGAATTAAAATGGAATATATTGTTCCACAAGAGATCAGGTGTTACTCAGTTTTGCTCACAGCAATCAATATAATAGGCAGAGATTTGTTTAAACACTTTGTTCAAATATCTGCGGCTTTGAATGCAGAAAAAATCCACAAAAAAGAAAAATGGAATGGTTTTTATTTGCTTTGGGTTTTGTTACACTGACAACTGTTTAACAATAAATAATTTTACAATTCAGCAACATTCTTCTTTTTTTCTTCACAAAGTTTTTTGTGTTCTCTTATCAGGAACATATAGATGGCAGAACTAGACAGGTTTTTTTCATACACATTTGACTGCTTCTCATATTTCCGTTATTGAGCCCCAGCTTTGTGACTTTCATTATACTTTGAAAAAATTGAATGCAAATGAACCATAATTTCTCGAATATAAGCCACACTTATTTACAACTACAATTTGTATCATTTTTTCTCTGCATCTAAAATAAAAATACACGAATATTCTCCTAGATTTTCTGAAAAAAAACACAAGCTGACTGTGTTTGTGTATAATAGCCCAATTAAGTCCAAAGTTAATAATATGCAGTGGCAATCAGTGCGAACATCAATACACAAAGACAATTCACATAGGCATCTCATAAAATGAGATTTTTTTAAACTGTGCAAAAACATATATTTATTTCAAAACTGTTTACTAAAGTGTCTATGACAAGAGGGCCATGATGGCCCTAAAGCCCTCACCTGAGTTTAAGGTACAACACTTTTCCTAGACTTGACCTGGTGACCTAAAGCTTGACCCCACTTGACCCATATTCAAACATGGCAGGCATTGATTTCATCAAGCTTAACATTCTGACCATGTTTCATCAAGACTGAGTCATACATGTGGCTTCTACCATGGCAATATGGGTTTTCATAGATTTTACATGTTGACCTAGTTTTGGAAACCCATTAACCAGATTCATACAATGTCTAGATTAGGTGAAAATATAAACATTCTGATCATGTTTTATCAAGATTGAATAATAAATGGCTTTTAAAGTGGTAAGAAGTTTTTTTAAGATTTGGCCAGGTAACCTTGTTTTTAGACACATGTGAACGATCAGATGCAAACTAAGCCCAGATATTCTCAAGATAAACAGGTGGCATCATGTAGCAAATAAATATTTAATTTAAAAGATATTAATTTACTGCTGAACACATATGGACAACAACAAAATTTAGCAAACAAACCATGGAAATCTCGACATGATTCAGGGACACAGCTGCCAGCAATGGTGTGGTGCTGTCCTTTACACTGGGAACAGCCGGGTTGCTCCATGGGTAGTTCACATCAGCACCTTTCATAAACATATTTAAATGAACATGCTGAATTCACCAACTTAATTTACCATGGAAAACAGACCGGTCACCATAAATTTAGCGCTAATCAAATGCGTGGGAAATTAAACAGTAACTAATACCAGTATGGTGGTATCAATCTATATGTTGACAACAGAACTGGATTATGAACAAAATGAACAAATTTGTTGCAGTAAATTTTAATGTCATTTCGTAAAATGGGCATTAAATCAATCCAATTACATCGTGTATTTGTATTTCAAAGAAAATTATACTGATAGTAATTTTTTTCCGAAATATTCATAACGACCTTATTATTAACATTAATTGGTAAATAATTAACTGATTTTAAAATTGATTGGTCAATCAACTTGAACAATTTGTAGCATATCTTTCCTGACAACAATACAATGCTGTCAATCATAAACAACTCAAAACTTAAGCAGTCAAAGACGCAATTTCGATATACATACATATTTTACTTAAGATGTTAAGGGATACAAAACCAGATCATATTTGCAAAACAAGGCCGTCTCTGCATAAGTCTCACAACCATTACAGGTAACAGGGTCTTGTAATATTACTGGCCCAAATTCCATTTGAATGACCAGTCAACAGACAATAAGAACTTGAACTAATTTTGTAACAGCCATGACGGCCAGTTTTTGTGATTTCTTTCCAAAACGAATCAGTTTGACTAGCTTTGTCCAAGTGGTGACAGACTTTTGCGGAGGGATTCAAGGCCTGCGCTTTTTCCAGCCACCAGTGATCAAATCGCAGAAAGTTAAAACATAAACATTTGCCAGTGTTTTTTTTAACCATTTCAGGAATGGTGGCGGGTCCTTTGAAAAGGGAAAAATCATTTACACTGTGAATGGGAAATTTCGATGTGTTTTTTGGTTTATTATTACGATAAAATTGAGGATAAAAGTGTTTTCAACATTATATTCGCTAATGTCCAACTCATTGAGCTGGAAAATGTGAAAAACTGAATCTTTCAATTTATAAAATAATTGAAAACAATTAAATATTCTAATCTATTGCTATTTAAGCCAGGAATTTGAGATTCTGAGAACAATATATACTTTTCGAGATTGGGAATTCTGTCCAAAATTTGATCAAAAAGAAACACTGATTTCCGACCTGCACTTATGAGAGCCCTCACTCCCTCACGGTCGTTGGCCATCACAGCCAGGTGTAGCTCCCTCTCCTTCTGAGGCATATGAAGGGAGACATGCTCCACCTTGGTTGATTTCGAGTTTCCCATATCTACCTGAAATGTCAACAAAACTGTTTTAATCTTATGTCGAGTAATGATAAGAAGAATTATGTCTTTTATGCTTATCATAGTGAATACTTGGGCTCGTTTGTTTATTGTCGGCTCGGGTACTACTTAAAAGTACCCCTGGTACTCCTAAGTACACATGTACTGCAATTTATCCCGGATACAGAAAATATACTTTCAAGTAGTACCAGAGCTGACAATGACCAATCGAGCAATACTAGGCTAGTGTTGAATATAGTTAAGTAGAGCTGTCACGATACGCCCTGAGCGATCCGGATACGGCAGCACTGTATCACGATACATATCGAGATATTTTACAGAATGTATATCTGTGAAGAAAACAGCAGAATTACAGGTTTTACAACTTCATTAAACTCAATAATCTGAAAACACTGGTATCATTGTGACCAGAAACTGTAATGAATAAGAACAATCATTTTCTGGCAAAATGTTGCCAAATATCACTTTTCGCTTCACAATTTTATACTCATTGTTATTCATGTCTGACAATGTCCGCCATGTTGTTTCACAATAGCTGTGTCTACGATCTGTGTAAATCAAACGCTTCAAGGACAGGTTAAAAATGCGGAGTCAGCGGGGCCCATTATTAAATATCCGTAGCGTTCTGACTTTTCCTCGACTTATTCAGCATCTAAAGATAACATGATTCGGAACAAGAAATAGAATAAACATGTTTCTGATAATAATGAACTTGTTTGCATAGGAAAAACGGTCCCAACTTCAAAAAAGTTACGGAAACACACAGGGTTGTATAGCTCCGTATTTTAAACGTGAATGTTAAAAATCTACACGTGGAAGTGCTTGCTTGACCTGGATATTAACGGAATATTTATTTAACCCTCTTCAATCGCTTCTAAAGTTTTCAAAACGATAATTATATCAAAATATGTTTTATTTTTATTATCTGTGTTCATAAAAGAATAATTAGATTAAAAAACTGGTGCGGCAACGCCGTACCCCGGTGCCATTTTTTTAACAACATGCACCGCGATATACTGGTTTACCGGTGAATCGTGACAGCCCTTAATTAAGTCTACTAGGCTAGTGTTGAATATAGTTAAGTCTATTTAGCAAGGCTAAACAAAAATTCAAAACTAAACCTAAAGCCTATAAATTTTACAATTATTTTTTTGTCTTCTTTGATTATTACGTCTTGAAAATGAAAGAGTACATGTGCACTGTCATATGTTTGATGAAGGCTGACAGGTGAAATGAAAGTTATGGTTGCAAATTAAGTGAAAAAGAAATGTATTTTTTAGATTGTTTTCAAATAAAATCATTTATTTCATATAAATATCTCAAAGAAAACAAACAAGAGGGCCATGATGGCCCTGTATCGCTCCTTTTTTTTTATGCGAAAAAAGCGTGCAATGCGCATGGGTT
>VMBQ01005819.1:0-10417 GCA_007657795.1 Dreissena rostriformis | reverse complement strand
GACCACAACGGAAATAAGGATTTACTTCCTTTTTTGTGCTATCCTTGTATTTTAATATTTGTGACATGGTTTAAATCTGTAGTACATATATATATATATATTTAACAATTATTTACCAATAATAATATTATTAATTTTACTGTCTCAAATTTGTATAAGTTATTAAATTTGTTGAATTTTATAAACCTGTATCTCTGTATGCTTGATTTATCAACTGTTGATGCTATTTAAATTATATATTTGCTATTTCTTATGCCATAATCAGATACAACTTATTTTATGTGTAATATATGCTTTATGCACCATGTTTTACAAATTGTTAAAATATGAAATAAATGAATGAATTGAATGAATGAATGAAACTTAAAATATTATAGAACTTTGTAGAGTCTATATCCAGCGATTTTTTTCCTTCTTGATAGCTTTTTTTTGGAAAATAAATATAATATTGACAACTTGAAAACACATAGTAATCAATTTTAAAGTATTTGGGAGCAAAAAATCAAATACACCAATTTCCCAATTTGAAGTTTTCACGACTCGATTTTTCCCAATTTAGAGGTTTTCACGACTCAATTTTTCCCAATTGGACCGGTATGGGTACTTTTCCCAATGGGACAAAAAAACGCGCTGATATCTGTCCAATGCAAATTTAGCCTGTAATTATGTTGACCTGAGTGTCTGCCACTAAATGTTAAACTTGTTATAAAACTTACCACAAGTTTGTTAAGGCTACCTGTATGTAGACGTTGTGATCATTTAGTAAGACAGTGTAATTACAAACAGTAGCAACTAGCTTAATAAATTAATAAATTAGCTGTTAATTGTTGTTCCGTGATAAATATTTTATACTATACGCTAATAAAAAACCAGCATTGAAATATTTGTTTAAAGGTTATAAAATTGTATGAATAATATATTGTTTTGAATAAACTGCATGCTACTCTGTCTTTTACTTGTTTTTCATAATGCATTGAATGGATTATGATACATAAGGAATTCATTCAACAGTTTTTCAAAATATAATATCACTAAATGTAAGTACATATACGTAAATATTCTTGTAAGTTGATGACAGTGTTTAAGCATTGCTTATTGTGTTACTAGCCTTTTATGTGCAAATAAATGATGTGAAGTGTTTTGTTTTGCAATGCATTACCATATAAGTTGTATATATGTACTGAAATGTCTGAATAATACAAACTAAGTGTATGCAGTTTAGACTGTGATTTTTTAATTACTACAAAATGGAAAGTTTTTAGTGGAAACATAATGTAAACTAGGCGACAATAGTTTGCAAAAGAAAACTAAAACCCTGTGAGATACCAGTGTTTATGAAATATTTCAATTGCAAAAAAAAAACAACAAGTAAGATATACTTCACTTCACATAATTATACATTGGTAATCCTGTCAATCAAAATTGTTTTGACACATAACATTATTTTGATTATGTTAAATCAGTTTATGCTTGAATCAACAGCTTTAGTTCACTTGAGACATTTGATGAAATAACCTGTTTCCTATGTATGACCAGTACTTGGCATCTTAAGGGTGATCTAAAGAATGCTCCCACTTAAGGGATCAATATGGAGGCCCCCAAGATGATGATCAGAGTTTATTTCCAGGTCCTGCCGGCCTCTTCACGAGGTCTTTATGGTCCGACCTGCCCCTGTGACCTTTCAGGAGAAGAGTTAATTTTGAGCCAAAGTAGGTCAAATTTACCCCGGCTGCCCGGGTATTCGCCAAAGTTATAATTTAGATCCAAATATACCAGTGCACGGTGGCCAATGAGACCTTAATGTGCACTGGTAAGAAAAAAAAAAAAAAATGACAATTACAAGACAATCCTGTCTGTACGCCTCCAAGGGAGTGCAAGCACCGCTCTGCCTTTATGGCCTCTCTCGCTGTCACCGGCTGTTGTCCTTCGTCCCCGAGACAGTTTCCCCAGCGCGTTGAGCGCACTGAGTACCGCCGCCCCGGGGTCCCTCTTCAAAGCAACCCCCTCGAAGTTTCAAGGGTTCCCGCCCCAGCAGGAACCCCGAGTCCGTCCCGTATATCCTTCCACTGGTGGTCTTGCTGTCCCGCCGTACCCGTCCCTACAGACAGGACCTCTGGACCGGTACGGGCAGGCGATCTCTTGACGATAAACAGCGGATTAGTCAGATCCGCTGCATCTTGGAGAAGACAGCAATTCCAGCAGTGAAGAAGACGTCCGGCTCGAGGGTGACGGACTCAGCTGGATTTGCTGAGCCATCCGCAGAAGTTCCAGCCACTCCAGACACAGAATGTAGAAATGGATCTTCTGCAGGCGGCTCCTGGCCTTGGTCGCGACGAGCACGCTCCAGTCAATAAGCGGACATTATATCTACTACGTCGCAGTCACCAAACCAGCTTTAAATTCCAGATGCTGAAAAGCACACATTTATAAGATATTAAATCTTAAAGCTTGGCAGATGTAAAACGCATTTTTTTCATCGAGCAAAAAAAAAGATTTATTTTGGCTGCATTACTTTATTATTGAAACAATAATATTATAATGTTTTGTACACAATAATGTCCAAATACTTATTACAATACGAGGTTATCAAATAAGCTTTTGCCCGTAGATTAGGTAGCACCTATTATCATATTAAGGAATTATTGTGAACAATCTTTACAAAGTGAACTGTCAAAACAAATTGCCAGTCCATTTGGCATTATTGGACAACAGTATCAGGGTCGTTTTTACCGATCGTGCTTTGATTTTCACGCATATACTCATAAATATAGTATTATATTTCAAAGAATGTGACCATAAAGTTCTATCCGATATTCAAACCTTCAAAAATTCAATTTTTCTTCTGCAAAACAACTTGACATTTGACAGATGTTTCCACCATTTTTCTTTCTACGGTGTTAACCGAGGAGCACCAAACATGTTATTTTATTACTAAATCCCGTACTTACACAAAACTGTTGTCCGTCTCTTAAAATACAGCATTTTTTTTATTTCACACATAATTTTTTTCATCACACTCAGTATATTTGAATAACATACCGGTACTTACGATTTAGTTGATGATATTGTTAGTAACTGTGAACTTCTATTGTACTTAATATTTCAACGATAAACAAAACGAACTCTACCTGCATCAGAAGGAGAGTATTCTTATCATCACTATACAAGTCGCTCATAATTTGAAAGTAACTATACAAATAGACCCAAAACAGAAAGAAAAAAATACAAACACTACAAAATAAAACGGGGTCACCGACTTTTACAATCAAATAGTATGTCATTTTATTTACTTACTTATATGAAATTGTTTACTGGTGACAGAAATATTTTTTGTCTGAACTGCAAAAATAAGGCTCCAACTGAGGGTCTTATGAAGCTTATCGACTCATATGTTGCCAAGTTAACGGAATATTTAGTGGTACCTTATAATGACATCTGTATTTTGATCCTATAGGAATGAAACACACGCGTTGAGGTTCTCAATTTATTGGACCTCAATTATTAACAACAACACACTTAAAACAATATGAACATAATGACGTTGACGCCACGTGCCGTTCCGGGCAAAGTCGCACCGTTTCCGAAAAAAACATCGGTCACTTCATGATGCGCTTATTGTTCACATATTCTTATTACATTTCATGATAAATATAGTTTAACACAAAGCATTGCTTGAGTTGGGGACATGTGCACAACTATTCCTATAAGACATCAATAAATTATAGCGAAATAAAGGCAATTTACATAAATTAAAAATCTCTGTAAAGAAATATTAAACTGTTATCGGTATCTGCCGGACAACGATGTATATATATTTTCTAATATTATACTTAATTCAATATGGGCAATTAGTTACTTAACTGAATACGCTAATTTTCTGATATACAAAAATGTGTCTCAATTAATTAACAAGGATCGATATCAAATAAATTTCTCTTATGGTCTTCCGTGCGCGGAACATCAATTACATTCCCGAAAAGCCTGCTTAAAAAGACATCACATTTCTTGGAATCAGCGATGTGTCGGGTTGACTATGAAACCATATCAGTTTAAGGACAAAGGGTCGATCAACAAATAAATAAGAGAAGTCTACTTTTATCATGGGAAATCAAAAACAGACGACTCACCATAATAAAGACATCCTAAATTGGTCAGTTGTTAGAATATTTATACAAGAACAAAATCCACTGTTACAAAATATGTACTACTAAATATACAATAAAAGTACACTGCATGGTGCCATGCCTTTTCTCTCTCCTTTTTTATATAGTTTTTACTACTTTTGTACAATAGCAATGTTATTCTTTATTAACCTACAAGTTAGTTAAAAAATGATAAGTGTTAGTTGTGCATATAAAGTTATTATAATACAATTAATTCTTGTCGTATGACTTCTACAATGTCTATACTTTATATATCCATAGTAAACATAATGTGTGTGTATGTCTCTCATATAAAATGTTAACTCATATATGTACTAATAACACATAATATCCTTGTAACAAAAACGAGAGAGGATTTAACGTGAATTCTATTGCCGATGTGCAAAAAAGAAAGAAACTACGACGAAAGTTTCTTTATAACTTTTAAATGTTTAATATTTTCCGTAATGGGTGATTATAACTGTGTAGTGTTCATTGTATTGTTATAATTACCGGTATACTTTTTATCGTCTTCAACCTACGATAGTTTGTTGAAACAAAAAACAATAATACCATTAGGTTCTTTAGACACATGCTTTTGTTTTTCTTCGGGAAAAAGGTGAAAATGTATATATTTTCTTCTTATAGCTCATAAAGTTGTATCGACTAGTTAACTTTTTTCCCAGGAAATTCAATAAAACATGATAAATCAATCAATAATTTTAGTTTTAGCCAGTACTACCGATAACACAAGCAGAGATAACTCTTTTTTTAATTATGGTTAATACTTGCTATAAGTACCGGTACCTTCAATCTTCCATATGTTTCCAAAGATGATCGCCTTTCTAGCATTTCACCACAGACAATATACACGGAGGCTGTGTCAGACAATACTTAACCTCAATTATTAATGCACTAATAAATTCACACTCGTTTCGGTATGCATCCTTAATATATTTTCCACCAATGGAGGGTTGCTTGGTATGCGGGGAATTTAACTCTATTTATTTGAGAGATCTAATGAGAACAATGAATGTTTGTGTAAAAAGCATTTTTCTTTGACCAAATTCTCATGATCTTTATTCCGACCTACTTCATGCGTTACAGTTACTCATTTCCGTGCTTGGAAAGCTGTACATGACCAGTGCAATGATTTGCGATTATATCGTTAATTTTAGACAAATATTGATCGAGACATTGACATTTATTTGTTTCAACATCTATCTACATCTACATGGTATGTCGCTGCCGTCAAGCTTGACAATTATGCGACGGGTGGTGAGAAGATAAAGTAAGAATGAGAAAATAGTAAAGTGAGAAGAGTNGGGGGGGGGGGGGGGGAGGGTACTTTGTAGCTGGCGCGGACGACTTGATTAGAAACTTAATGTTGCTGGCCCCTGCTTGAAGGATACCAAGTTAGGGGATTCGGCAACAGAGGCCGGTAAGCTTTTCCAGGTCGGTATTATTTCGGGGGAAAAGCTATGCCGGTAATAGGATGTTGATGTGGAGATAGGCAAGAACTTGATTGAATAGCTTGACCGGGTTGTCCTTGAGCCTGGGGTGAGGTATTTTGTTGCTGAGATGTCTATATGGTCATTTGTTATCTGGTAGATCATCGTCAGCTGGGCCTTGGTCCTTCGTGATTCCATGGTTTCCCACTGCAGGTGATCAAGCATTGATGTGACGCTGCTGGTGTTATGGTAACGGTTCGTCACATAACTGGCTGTCCTTCTCTGGACCATCTCCAGATCGTGAATCTGGTCCTTCTGGTATGTATTTCAGACCGTGCTACAATATTCCAGGTGTGGGCGAACAAGGCAAAAGTAGGCTGCACGTTTTGCATTCTCGTTGCCTATCCTTAGTTCCTTAGAATCCATGCGTGCTGTTCCCTTTCCTTGTTAAGTTTTGTATGTGAGGCTTCAACGACATGACCATCGTCAGTTCCACCCCGAGGTACCTTGACGTTTCTTCATTTGCAAGTATATTACCTTTGAGGGTGTAGTTGTGCAGTATCGGTGAACGTTTTCTACATTCTCGCAGGATGCTGCACTTCTCAGGTTTGTAAGACATTCCCGAGTTGTGTGCCTTTGTCGAGGGACGTAAGTAGTTCATCTGACAAGGTTAGGAGTTGTGTTTCGCAGCTCCACCGCCTTCTAAAACCATGTTGGCAGTCGGTAAGGATGTTGTTTCTGTCAATGTGTCCCATGACGTTGCTGACAATGATGTGCTCCAGCATCTTGCAGCATATACAAGTGAGTGACACTGAGTGGTAATGGCTCGCTTTATACCTGTCTCCCTTCTTGAATATAGCTGAAACTGTTGCTGTCTTCCATATATCTGGAATTGAACCTGTCGTTAGGCATTTCTGATATATGTAGCAGAGGTACGGGGCACATTTATTCGCCAGTTCTTTAAGGACCCTTGCTGGTAGCATGTCTGGGCCTGTTGTCTTTTGCGGGTTTAGCTTCTGTAGCAGCTTCAGCACTACATGGGATTTGATCTCGATTCTCGGCTTGGTTGGTGCTGGTTCCCCGTCTGGTGTATGGTTTGTTTTTGCACACCTTATCGTGGTTGAATACTGATTGATATTGTTGGTTCAGTATGTTCGCCTTGTCTTTTGGGTCACTGTAAAGCCTGCCGTTTTTTTTCCATACATCTCATTTGATATCCTGTTTTAGTACTTTCTGTTTTATACATCTTTTCATGCGGGATAATCATTTCAGCATTATTTTTGTATTTTTGTATTATTTTGCTTTTATAATGATATTTTATTTTTTACTCATCAGTGTTGTATTTTGTTGCTTGTATTGTGTGAAATTTGCTGATCAGTTCCCCTCAAATCTGATTTGAGGTGATAATTTTCCTTTAAGCCCTTTTATCCTGTGGCACTTTTGTCCTCCTTTTTCTCTATCATCATTTTAACACATTTTCTTTTTATGACAGGTGAGGCCCATTCCTTGGGTCAAGATCAGCAACTTTCACACAGCTCTTAATTTTGAATGTATAGTTCTGATATTATATTTCCGCTTACATTTTAATAATGTGCTATAGTAATACTGCTTTTACTGTGCTTTGAGTGTGCGTTAATGTGCTTTATTATAATAACTATTTCTTATGAATGTTCATATTTTAATTATGTTTTGCAATTTGCTTCTGTTTGTAAGGTCGGTCAAGAGCTATACATAGCTTATGTTATATACTTGTTACCCCCATACCGACAATAAATAAATTTTGACTTGACTTGACTTGACTTAAGGAGGCCTCCCCGGAGTTGTCCTTTCTGACAGACTTGATGAAATTCCAGAACCTCTTCTGCTTGTTGGGTTGCTGGACTTGGTCTGGGTCAACGACTTCAATCAGGTCTTCGATGTAATTACCCACCCCAGGGCCATTGATAAAGGTAAAGGCAGCTTGGTTCCCGTCCTTTTTCAAATTTATCGAGAGGTCCACGGGTACTACTTCCCCGTACCGCCAAATCTTGTTTCGTACCCAAAATATTTCGTACCCAATTTTTTTAAGTACCCAATTTTTTTGTTCGTACCCAAATTCTTTTTCGTACCCAAATTTTTGTTCTCACCCATTTTTTTTTCGTACCCAATGTTTTCGTACACAATTTTTTTTTCGTACACAATTTTTTTTCGTACCCAAATTTTTATTCGTACCCATTTTTTTCCTACCCAATTCTTTTTTCTTACCCAATTTTTTTTCGTTCCCAATTTTTTTTTCGTGCCCCATTTTTTTGCATAATTTTTTCGTACCCAAAATTTTCGTACACACATTTTTTTTCGTACCCAAAATTTTCGTACCCACAAACACAATTGTGGTGATGTAGATAAACTTAAATTGATGCTTTTATATCCATCCTCTTCAAAAGCATCGTCACACCAGTACTGTCAGTACTTTGATTCTTATTTGCCATTGATTATCCCCACGCTCTGAATCGGAGCGGGGGATTATGTGGTTATCTCCGCCGTCTGTCCGTCCGCCCTGGACACTATCTCCTCCTACACTATTAGCACTAGAACCGTGAAACTTAAACACATGGTAGCTATGATCATATATGCGACAGTGAACTATTTGGAATTTTGATCTGACCCCTGGTAAAAGTTATGGGGGTTGGGATGGGGCCGGGTCAGAGATTTTCACTCATTTTTTTAGGTTATTTTACATTAACTTCTTCATTTCTACACCGATTTACTTCAAATTGATACTGAACATCTCTTATGACAATACGGTCAATCTCAACTATGCATGGCCCCATTACCAACCCTGGGGCGCCCCGCCCACATATACCACGCCCACCCAAAATTTTGTTATAACATAACTTCTTCATTTATTCACCAATTGACTTCAAATTAATACTGAACATCTCTTATGACAACACGGTCTATCTCGACCATCCATGTCCACATTACCCACCCCGGGGCCCCACCAACATAGGCCTTGCCCACCCAAATTGCCTTTTAATATAACATCTATGCGGCGTGGGGATACGCGTCGGCATCTGCCTTGCCATTTCTAGTTTGAGTATGTCATTGTCAAACAAGTATACTTTAAAGATGCCCGAAAACACCGTTTATTGTTCCCGATTCACGCAGTTTATCCGGTTTAAACTGTAACGTTGACATTGCGATACAGCAGGTTGTTGTAATTGCCTGTCGGTTTGGAATGGTTTTCCATTTGTCATAAGCAGCGAAAATACAGTCAGTCGCCCCCCCCTCCTACACACAAACATAGATTGGGGCAAAAAATGGTGTCACCCAGTTTCAATATTTAAAATTAACCATTCTGTACGGAATGAATGAACACAAACTAATCTTATAGTCGACTCGATGTATTTGAATTAATATTTTTTCTTAATTATATAGATATGGTAATTTAAAAACAGTGACAAATTGTTGTGCGCTATTCGTTGTGCACGCCTGTTCTAAATAAGAAACGCATAAAAAAAAATCATAAAAAAAACGCATTATTTCCAGCATTTTTCTGTTCAAGAACTTTGTTTTGCATGCTGATTTATTGAACATGAAGGGGTTTTATATAATAAGGATACAAAGTCAATAAAATATTAAAATAAGTATTTAAATATACCACCATTGTTATGGCGGACATTTTTATGTTGCCAAGATGAAGAAACTGCTGCAATGGTGCACATTTGACTGTAAGTATATGAGTCACTTAATAAGAAGAGCTTGCTATCTCTCACTATTTCAAACCTGGGTAATTTAAATGATGAGGCGTGTAAAACGGGACTTGATAAAACATTAGTAGACCGACGATATATTTCGCGTATTGCTCATTATGAGTTCATTCTGTAAACCAATTGACAATACTATGGCTCACTGGGTCATTGTCGACCTGAAATGGCCCACACGTCACCCGGGGGTGACTATAAGCCGATTCATTTCACCCTGGGGTGACTTCAAGCCGACGCTAGTCACCCCTGGATGACTAGAATCGGCTTCATGTCACCCCAGGGTGACATGAATTAATCGGCCTCTAGTCACCCCCGGGTGACATGAATCGGCTTCTATACCCCGGGTGACTTCAAGCCATTTCAGGTCGACAACGACCCAATGCGCTAAGCGGCCTGGGGTGACATCAAGCCGACTCATGTCACCCCCCGGGTGACTAGAATCGGCTTCATGTCACCCCAGGGTGACTTGTGGGCCATTTCAGGTCGACAATGACCCAATGAGCAATACTATGTTTCATATATCTCCATCATTCTAGTTGTCATGTTAATAAATTAAGATACAAACAAAAGTAGACTTATCAATACTCATTGATGTTTGAGATATGTGTTCATGCTCTCTTCCACTGATTTAATACATCACAACACAAACGCTCAGTTTGAACATAGAGAGCATTGCACATTAAGAAGTATCCGATGTCTAATGTTTACAAAGCAAACCAAGGCGTGTCAAAAACGTGACCTTTTCAATACTCATTAAGTCAAAGATCCCCTTCCATAATAATAATTATATAGTTTTTATTTCATTAACATATTTGTTATTGTACAAATATAAACAAAATAGAACACCGCTTCGTTTCCACTTTGTTGACATACTAAAGTCGATAGTGATAAAACCACCGACAACCGCCCTACTCTATGATCGACCATTACTGGCAGCACCACGCTCACTCGCGGTCTTTTGACAACAACAATGTCGGACTCTAGTTCCGATGAAAGCAGTGAAGGTTGGACCCCGTATTGTGAACGGGGTGAGTGGAGTGATGTAGAGCCCGTTCCTCAAGATGATGGACCTCACCCT
>VMBQ01005818.1:1538-40788 GCA_007657795.1 Dreissena rostriformis | reverse complement strand
CCAAAGTGCGAGGTCGCCTACATAGACACTAGCCTTTATTCATCTTGGTAAGTCATATACTAAGTCATTTATGCAGAGGGTTTCACGTCGTCCCTGACTTTGCTCCCCTGTTGAAAAATGACGATTTGAGTCATATGTTTATCTTGCCTTCTGCCCCACTTGTGTATAACGTTTGAAATAAATAATTACATAAATCGTCTTATACACTGATGAACACCAACATACTGTTTAAGGTTTAATTATTGTTTATTATCACAACCTTTCCAAACAAAATTAAAAAACAATCATGAACGAAACAAAAACAACATTTATCATAAATTTTATGTGATATAATTTCCAAAATATGGGGGAACCGAATTGATAGGTAGGGATGAAACTATAGGAAAGAAGGATATAGATTATTACGGGGAGCGAAATTTACCCAGTTGTTTTCCCACATTTTGCCGACATGTTGACATAGCAAGTAATTTTGTATTAATATATGATCAATTTAAATTCGTAGGTTTATACATTAAGACGACCGGAAGGACGGATACTCCTGTTCTAGTATACTTCGGCCCCGGTGACTAAATATCACGATCTTTCAATTACAACTATGGTAAGATTGGAATGTTTATTCTAAATGATGTTGTGTGATGCATTAACTACATGGCTTAACGTTTTTACAATGTTTAAAAGATATGAATGCAGCAATTACATTTTGCCACGGTTAATATGACCTGTTAATGGTTTCTTTTTTGTGACGCAGTTATAATTATTGCTTGTTCTGTTTATAATTTCACTTTCATGGCGGTCAAACACCACTAAGTATTATTTGTCATCATACTTACAAGTTCTTTCACGTGTTTCCATGCTTATTTCAGTGTGTTTACGTTGATTGCTTAAAATAAATTCTTAGTTGCAGTCGACAGTTTTTAACAAAACTTCTCTTTCAATTAATAATACATAAAATGTATTTTTTAGCAAGCCATTGAAAACATTTTTATATCATTCTCAGAGTGACTTTTGTGGACCAGAGGTTTATGTTGAATTATCAAAGCGGTTGTCGGCATCTCTGGAAAATGCTGGGGTCACGTGGAACACCGTATTGGCAAGGCGAGAATCATTTCTGCTGAGAGAAGAGAGCGATGGAATACTCAATCGGCTCGCAGGAGTAAATGACATGTGTTTTATCTTCGGTAGCCAGTCCGAGGGAACAACTACACCAGGTCTTCAGTCTGACGTTGACATCTTTCACTGCTGCAGACATACACACGTCATAAGAAGTTGGGATTCGTGGGAGCGTGGAAAGGTCATCCTGCTGATGCTAAAAGACGATACGCTACCTCCACAACAGTATATGCTTCAAGTCACAAGACCGGATATACCAGACTTAGAAACAATATCCTATGATGACAGATGGGTGTTTTACAATGGAAAATTCATTCGACAAAAACCCAATGATGACAGATGGGTTCAATATAATGGAAAACTATTTCTAGCATCTGATTCGCTTCGGCGAGACATAGAGAAAGACACTTTACAGGACAATGCGGAAGTATTTAAAGCCGGTCCTTCCGTCAGCTTTCATAAAAACATTGATGTAGTGAAAGCGTATGCTGTATACGATACTATGCCTGAGATACAGGAATGGATAGGCAGATCCAGACCTGGCCATTGGCCAACATCAGAACTATGGGAGATGGTACGTGATTTCCCCTGCTTTCTTGTACCAGTTGGACACCCTTCAAGCAAGACAAGAAGTATAGAATGGCGATTTTCACCTAATCTAATTGAACGACATCTCATGTTCAGTATCAACATAACGCAAATAAAATGTTTTGTTGTACTTAAAATGATCAAGAAGACAATATTGTATGATGTAGTGCCTGATGGGATCACCACTTTCCATTGTAAAACAACAATGATGTATACTATAGAACGAACTCCCGCACACATATGGACGGACGACAATTTAATTTACCTTATACGTGTATGCCTACGCACATTGAAAAGATGGCTCCGTATAAGATTCTGCCCGCATTATATTGTGAAAGGTGTCAATTTATTTGATGGGAAACTAACGGTAAACCAATGTCAGCGGCTGAACGCTTGTTTACACTCTTTGGGGGAAAATGTCCCAAAAGCATTGCTACACATGAAGCTTGACAATATTGGAGAAATGATGTCTACAACGGATCCTGATCATGGCAAACGCTTTTATCAACAACGTAATATGGCGATTCAGAGAAAGCTGGATCAAAACAGACTGCTTCCTTGCAATTTTAACGTACACGAAGCCGTTCGTCGTTTGCTATCAGGCGCATGTAATGTTCAACCACTGATAACTGCACAAACAGTTGCGTTGGACTTTTTAAAACAGGAAGATAATCTGGTAAGCGAGGTAGCAAAACATTGGGTGCGTGTGCTATTTTTGTATATAGGATCTATAATAGCTTCGTCATGTTTGGAAAGTAACGTACCGCTTCCTCAAACAATACTTGAATGCTACACACCGTCACTGAGATCAGACGTTGCATCCAGCCGACTGAAACTTGCCTCCATGTTGCTTAGTTCCGGATACATGCTCGCAGCCGCCTATGTTCTTGAGGATATAGAACGACGATGTTATCCATTCGTAAGAAACATTTGTTGTTGTGGTATTGCGTTAGACAGAGACGATTCTTTGGATGAATTTGCAAAGGAACTTTCGGATGATTCAGACTATAGATTACGAGAAGACAACATTGCCTACTGCGTTAGATTCACTAGACGGGAGGTGAACTGTGTACCTCCAATATTACTGTTCGAAATGAACAGAGCGGTGTCTGAAGATGAAATCAAAATGAGAAGTAGTGACGATAATGATTCAATGAACGATGCGTCTGTAGATGCCTGCGTGTTTCTCCACTACCTTCAATTCCTAACTTACGGGGCACTCGGGGACCGAAGCCAGGCAATACGTGCTTTTGATGCATTAAACAAATATTTGTCTAACAACGAGGATTACCTGTATCACGCGGACACTGCTGCGACCCTTTGGGGACACTGCATGGAGATGGAGAGCCAACATTTGATGAAGTGTGCGCTTAAGCAGTATTCGGAGTCCGTTGCATGTACGCCGCACAATAATGCGGCTAACTGGCACGTCAGACGACTGATGAAAGGGGGAAACGCTTAAACTGACGTTTCTTCAAAGTCAATCTATCAGATATACAAAGACATGGTGTGTATCGTAATTGTCCGTTCCTTGATGGTTTGGAGCTGATTATTGATGGAGACCTTTTTTATTTCACTGAAAATCAAAATGAATTTACGATACATCTCCAGAAACACTTTAGATTTTTATAGTCCGCTAGCTTTTTTTTCTCTCTCCGAAAGGCGTTATAATGTAGAAATGGTAGGCGTCCATGCGGACATGTGTGTGTGTGTGCTCTTGTCCGTCGCAACTCGTGAACTCGCGATTTTTGTCAAACTTGTACACCATGATTATCTCTTAGTACTACAGCGGCTATTGTCAAGGTTTTGCGACTGGAATATTTTTGTTCTGGAGGCATTGCCCTTTCTTTAAAATTACTTTAAAAAATTCTGTGCGCAACGTCTCCTTCATGTTGCATGCTATTTTCTTCAAAGTTTTACAGAATTATTATGTCCATGTGATAGGGCGCATTTTGTTCAGGTTTCGAGATTGTGGATTCATTTCCATTTGTTTAAAATAACATATGGGCCGCGTCGTGAAAAAACCGGCCTTAATGACAATTTTTTTTTCAGTATTTAATGAAATTTAATAGAATATTTTATGTGTAGCATATTGGTTCAAACAGATTTGAATACGGAAAAAAAGATGCCAAAGATATTTGCATGGACGTAACGTCACTAAAGCTCTGCATTTTTATGTTGACGTCGATATTATTTTAGACGCCCTCAGAAGCGCGCCAACGTTAAATCAATATGCTAGAGGCGGTAATAAATAATAAACGTTGTATGCGATCATAACGTTTTTAAACGTATTGAAATAAATATTAAAATAAAAATAAATAAAAGTACAATAATGCAATATCATTGCCTAGCAACGGTCGAACAGCATGGATAGGCAGATTAAGCTGGACAACATTACAATGAAACACACGGCTTTTTATCATACACCGCTGTTAAACATAGTGTATGTCAAATATATTTCTGAAGTTATTCTTATTTTGGCTCAGGACACAAACAGTCCTGAAACGCAGGACGAACAGTTTTATGCAGGTAGTGTTGTCTGGCTTTGCTCAATCCGGCAGCGTGAACGATACCAGGTCTACCAGCATCCCGGAACCGGAATACAGGATCCTTCAAGATGCATACTGTCTTGGCTGTCGCGTCTCTGGAGGCTCTTACAGTTACTATACCAGGTTCATCGGCGCAACATTTAAAGTACTGGTTCTTCCTGAAATTATGTTTTTATTCATTCTAAACCCGATTAACGAAAATGAATATTATATGCAAATAGCATTTATGATTATGAATTTAACAAAGAAAACTAACTTTTATTATCTATTTTACGCTTGGTGTTCATTGCAACTTAACATTAAAGTAACTATAATACCTTAATCCAACAAGCGCCTTAAAATGATCTCCAAGAAACTCTTTCCATCACGGCCATGATGGGTATCGAACGGCGATGTTGGTTACCGACGACTTGAAAAACGAATGCCGCTAATTGGTCCATACTTTCGCAGTCAGACCTCCTGTAGAGTTTCTTTATGTCCAAATCCTCCGTCAACGTGGCATTTGGCGTGTCCTATAATTTGTTTTATATAGATATGTGTAACGAATAAAACGTATATGGAATGAAAAAAATATGCATTTTATTTCTAAACGGTCGTACATTTTATTATTGTGTAAAGTTTTGTTCTCGAAAATAAACCCGACGTCTTTTCATTATTCGCTTATAAATTAACGATTAGACAGCCATACTGAAAGTGTAATACATTAATTATATACATCAGTAAGGTATTTAACTTACCTGGGATCTGCATCATGTATTTGATTGTTTGTTGTTGTCCGGTCATTACTCGCCACATGAAGTAGCCGAGCAAGAAGCGATTTTTGTTTTGGCCTGTTTAGAAAAATCAGAAAGAATAAATTCATAAAGGGGTCGCGTTCTGAGAAAACTGGGCAAAATACAGGTGCGTCAAGTGTTGTCCCAGATTAGCCTGTGCAGTCCGCACAGGCTAATCCGGGATGACACTTTCCGCATAAACTGGATTTTCGCTATGAAGAAACATCATTTAAATGAAAAATTTCATAAAAGCGGAAATTGTCGTCCCTGATTAGCCTGTGCGGGTTGCACAGGCTAATCTTGGATGACAATTTACGCACAAGCATTATGACCAGTTTTCTCAGAGCGAGACACACATAAGCAATCGTCAATTTTGTTTTCAAAATCTGTTCATATAAGTTTACTTAATCGGTATATATGTGTGAAAGAAAAATACTATACAAATCGATTACACACTTGGGTAATTGTTAGCATGAATGGCAAAGGTTGAAGGATTTTGAGCATGGTTCTCGATCGCCCAATCGATCATGGAGATCACGGCATTCGGGCCTTGAGCGTCGCCGCCATCTTTCCCAATCGTCTCATTTTCGTCAATTATGAAGTTCAGTTGCCGTAGCTCACCGTCTAGTCGAAATCCAAAGATGTGAATTTTTCTAAGGGATATAAAAAAACAGCGGGCCCATTTGGTTGCAATGATGTGGAAGACTCACACTCTGGCTGAAGTCAAACGTGAAATGGTGGTAACGTTCAGCATTCGATTCAGGGGTCTCTCGATTTCTACGCACACACTCATTATACAGTTCTCGTTCCTGAAGTATAATACGAAATGAATAATTGTTGATATAGAAAGCGAATATCGTGTTATTTCATATGAACCGTTTACAAATACGTAATATAGCGAACGGTTTAGAGTCCCGTTGTCCTAAATATGACAACATGTTATCTGTTATAACAAAGGAATTTTGGTAATAATCAGCTCCACATATCTTAATATAAAAAAGGTATAATTTATTCATCAATTGAGTTACCCATTTAGCCTGCCTGATATGGTCACCGTATGCGTCTGTCGCCTCCAATTTGTCATCCTCTTCTATAGCGTCCGCCACGTGTTTCCGTAAATTTTCGCAGATGGCACAGACATCATCCCGTGGAGAGGCGATACGTTTATGTGGCACGCAGCTTGACCAAATGGACTTGAAAGCAGTGAGTTTGACACTCCTTATGTCGGACGCACACTTCTGCTGATAATCTTGGAACAGGTCGAGTTTTATTGTGCTCGCCGGCAGGTATGTTGGTGGATTATTATCCCGCCCTCGTGGTGCGGCTGGCAAAGGAATTCCCTCTCGCTCTGCACAATTCAGAAGGTATGCCACAACACGTTGAGCGTCGTCGAAGCATATTGCGTGCTTAGGACGTCTGCCCATGTTTCCGTGGTTTCTTGGCACAACGCCATGTTCTAACATGTGCGACAGAATACCGTTCAGTGCACTTCTTCCGATATCATTGCACACATGAAATGTTCTTCGACACACTTCTTTGCCACTAAACTTAAATGTGTATCTTTTACGCTGCCTTTTCTTTCCTCTTTGGTGACATCAGAACTTCTGTCGTCATGCATTTATGCCCATCAGATAAAGGTCTTTAGAATTTTTCTAGATCTAAATTACAGTATGATTTATACTTATATATATTATAGCTAACTTTAAATGGACATCGCACGGTATTAAGTCACTTAAAAATCATTTAAAAAATAATCATTTTAACATGTTGCACTTTGCTTATAGGTGATATTGAAGCGCTTATATTTGTATTAAATCACATTTAATCAAGGTAAGGTGACGTGATTAAAATTCAATATTATTTAAATAATAAATAATTTGCATGTAACTATCTGCACATGACAAATAATACGAGTTAATAAAAACGTTCAGGAGATGGGAATCGAACTACTGACCATTAATTTCATAGCGCTTCAATGCATCCATTACACCACAGGCACAGCAGTATACATTAAGAAAATAAGGGTGATATATAAACAATAAATACTTAATGACAACAAGGAAACGACCATTTTGATTAACTTTCTATCATTAAAATAAATGCTTGCAAACTACACACGTACAGAAATAAATACTGTTTGATAACGCATTTCATAACTATCATGGCTTTCGACGTGGATAGAGCAAAGTTTACTCGATGTCTAAACGCTACAGTATTAAGCAAAACTACCGGCAAATCTGCAACATTTTGTTTTACTTTCACTTCAGATGGTTCATGTTATTGAACTTTTTAAGCAATAGAAATTAACATATTTCAAACAGAAACGTTCATAACACTAAAATCATGAACAACCAAATACTTACCTCCATTTCCTCATCCATCATGTTATTACAAAACTCACAAAAATTCCGCGAATAACTATTTTTACACCAAACACTAAAATACTTCCCGGGTTTTCCAAATAACGTCATCAATGTCATTAAGGCAGGTTTTGTCGCGTCGCGGCCCATATATAAGCTTCTGTGCGCAACTCCTACATTTTCAATTTGATTTTCGTTAAAAGTTTACAACATGATTATCTCCCAGNAGGTTATTAATCATTTTTATGCAATTAGAGATTTTTCAGTTTTAATGAAAAAGTACATGTTATATAATGGTGAATAAAATCAAAACAAGGCCGGTGACCCTATGTTTTTATTTCATTTTTCATATAGTATTTGTATGTTGTACTTGAATATAAATTTTGAGCAAAAGTTATAAGATGGAAAAAAATCAGCAAAACTGAAACAAGACCCTTTAAGGTTTCAAAACAGCACAATTTATTCAAAATTGCATATACAAGATTGTGTACACAACGCCTCCTGTATTTTCACTGCGGTTTTGGCCAAACATTTACAGAATGATTAACGTCAAATGCTTTAGCGCATGTTGTCAATGTTTATTGCACTTTGTTTTTAAATACATAAACAGCTTCTGTGCGCAACTCCTATGTTTTGTGTGCCATTAAGTAAAACTTGTACATAATAATTATATCCATGTTTTGTTTCATTGCATATTGTCACGATTTCACGATTTCGTAATAGTTAAAGAAGTTAGTGTCTTTTGTATAAAGATACAGTATGCCAGTGACTTGTGACTTCAGCTTTTTTTTAATTTAAAATTTCTTACTGTACCCTTTCGACAAAAATGCAATTATTACGAGGGATACACTGTCTTTGAACGATTCCTCCATGTATGTGTGTCGTCAGTGTTGTTTCGAAACAATTCACTACCGCTATGGATTTATAATCAGATATCTGGGTATGTTAATGTGATATGTGTGTTTACATTTTATGATTATATTTGTAGAGCGAGATGTAAAAAATGATCATACATATAAGAACTATACAATTCACGATTTCCTATTTCATTCTTAGGCATACATGTATCAAAGTTATCTATATTGGTTAAACATATGAATAAAAAACCATTATCCATAAATATAAAAATAAATGTTTACCGATAAAAAATATTTTGGACACTTGTCTTACTATTTCATATAACTATGTATTATAAATTCTAACACGGAACGTGCCAATTTTCATATAAACAAAGAATGGGTTATTCTGCAATAATTATAGGCGGAGCTTATACACTAAAAGCACTCGCTGTAACTAAACAAAACATGCCGATACATTTTCCACCAGCGTAATAATCCGGTATTTTATGAATGAAAGTCGTTGTAGCTGTAATATTCTTGCGTTAATTAAAAGTGTACAATGTAAACATGTATCGACAGAACAGCCGAAAGTTACTTTAATGGGCGGAGCTTCACAAACAATAGCGCAAAAGAAAAATAAGATACATCGTATAAATCTTTATTAAATACCGTGTAAGAATTGAATTATTTCGTGTACTTTAAAGTTTGTTGTCGAATAACCAACGGCCGGAAGTTTAGATGCGTGGCTTCAAATCACTCGTGCTTCGCACTCGTGATTTAATCCCTACACATCTAAACTTCCGGCCGTGGGTTATTCGGCAACAAACTATTACGTTCACGAATTATTTCTTAAATGACCAGATTAGACTGGTGTTATGATTAATTATATCACGCAACACTTAATGTGTGTTTATAAGTCTTAAAACATAAATTTTACAAATGTGTTATCAGTCAATACATTTTGTTAATAACCTTAAAATATTTGAATAACCACAAACTTAAAAATGTAGTTCATTTTCCTGTATATACAATAATCGGCCACTTTAACCGTTTCATTCACTGTTAAGCTCTTCTGAACACAACCAACTCATGCTGAGCTTTGTGTGATCACCTTTGGTCCGTCGTGCATCGTCAATAATAACCGTTTGAATACTCCTGAGGCCACTTTTATTGCCCAGTTTTCATATGTGTTCCAATCATAGATTCGCCGAGCGGTTGTGATGGTGGTGGATGTGTTGTTTAATTATATTCATGAAGTTGAGTAATTTTATGTTAAGTATACGTTTTAAAAAGATTCATACTGTTTGAATTCAAAATCATGCAATTGAGTAATTTTAAAGCATTTAAATATAATCTTTTTGAATCATTTAATTGCATACTCGCTCATATCTAATTGTAAGCTAAATCGTCTAACTTGGCAGACATTTCACGGATATACAAATAAGCGTTATACTAATTAATTATACATGACTAAAGGAAAAGTTAGCTTTAACTTGCAACTATGGTAAGATTTTTATTGTTTGTGTTAAATGTTGTTGAATGCATTAACCGTACTTCTTTAAGTTATTATGTAAATTAAATATTCCACGCACCAAAACATCTCTTACATGTTAACATTTGTATTAACTTTGTATAAATGTCTTTTGAAATCATCCAATAAATGGGTAAATAATAGCAAAATAAGAGTATTGTAATTATTTTAATCCCCAAGATAAAATATTTTTTTAAATAAACATACATGATTACCTGGAAAAAGGGTGTCGATAATAGAATGTGTCAAGGTCATACATTGAGGTCATTGCTCTAAACATGGGCATGGTACTGCTTACACATACGGCAACTTCGTCATTCAACCGCAATTCATATGCATTTTTTTTAACAATGTGCCTCACATGTTTACCTTTTTGAGAAGAGAAAAATGTTGTGCGCAGTGTTCATGTCCCAAGCTCAAATGTCAAGGTCGCACTGTCTGTTTTAAACTCATCAGAACTTGAGTGACATTCATGACAGCAGGCCCAACATGTTTCTATTAATTGCATTAATTATCTGAGCTATATGTTGTATGTGTACATTCTTATAAACATAATATTACATTCTCATATGAGTACTGTAGTTTTAGCCTTCGTTCAGAGTAGATTTTTACGGCGTAGCTGTCTAACCGAAATTTTGACCTTTATTGACCCTAATACACATACAATTAAATGTTGCAGCACTTTCCCGCAAGCGGACTCCACTCAGTACAAGTCTGCTACTGCATTGATCAAAACCAAAATAATAGGGATGCAGCATTTCGTTTTTGCAATCATGCTAGCAGAATATTTAGCATACATATTAGCCAGAGCGTTTATAGTTAGCGGCTATGTTATTGGATTTATCAGTTATTTTCCTATTTTATTATGTAAACTTATATATTTGATATCATGTAATTATTGCTATTCACGTTTCTTTCTTACCCTGATATACTTACAAAAAGTAATGTTATATGGGTATATTACATAGTGTTTCTATATATAGTCACACAATGACGTCACAAGCGGGCCTTTATTCGTATCTAGCGGGCCAATATAAATTATATTGGCCCGCCGGGCCGATTTTTTATATCTGAAAACAATCGGATCGCGCGACGTCAACTGAACAAAATGGCGTCCATATTCAGTCTTTTTCCAACGGTGATTAAAAAAAATAAGCCACAAATCAACGGAATAATAAAAAAAAAGATAATTAAACGTAGCACATAATAAGAATGATGAAAAAAATATCGATTGCATCTGAAAACTGTACTGTTGATTAGATTGATGACACTATTTGGGCTTTAAGTTTAACAGGAGTCATCCAACATCAAAATTTAGTAAACGACACTCTTACCTCAATGGCAACTTTAATCCAATTCTTATAATAATAAAATTACAACTATATGCACTTCCATATTTTGCTTTTGTCCATTCCTTTATCTAAATGTATTGCAAACTACACTTGTCTTTTTGAAACGTTTCACAAAATCGAATGACTGCGCCTCGGAGTGATTTATTTTATTCCTCTTGAAGTTTCCCATTATACATTACAAACACACAATCCGAAATACGTTTTGGATTCGTTCGATTCTTTTTCAATTAATATTTTACTATTAAATAAACCCCAACGTTCGAATTGTTGTCACTAAAATCCAGAGTGTCTAGTTTAAAACGGTGTGTTGCGTCACATAAATAACGTCACACGAGATCAGTTGAATGAAAATAAAAGCACGGAAAGCTGGTTCGGTAATTAATTTAAGTCAAGGAACACAATATAAGGATATGTAATATAAACGATAACACACGGCTGAGCTTGGCCGTCCGTCTATAATCGGCCCTAGCCGCATAATGGCCCTCGGGCCGTTATGTCGGCAGGCGGGCCGATTATAGACGTCCGGCCCATCTAAGCCGTGTGTTATTGTTTAATTATATTGACCCATGGCATCTTAGATTATTGGGTTTGGCATAAGTCAGAGTTCCAGCAAAAACATTGTGCACTTACTTAAATATAATACATTCCATCTCGCGGGATATCAAGGTCATTGTGCGGTCAGTTTGTCTGGAAATCTTCCATGAAAGTTAGAATAGGCTTCCGACATTTGACCGTTTGCCTTTAACAACACAGCTTATTTCAATTTTATACTGAAAAAGTATCTTAACATTTTGCATTTAACAACGCAATGAGATAATTGTTATATATGTGGATTTGAATGTGTAGACAGAAAACTGCGTCTTAATTAAATACTACCATAACATATATCTCAATTGTGCAGATCAAACTAATGTTAAGTTCATAATATGTCATGTGAGGACACACATACTTTGACCTGATGTAGTATCTTTTATGCCTACGTACTCAAGTATGTAGCTTGAATTTTGAATATATGTGTACATATATGTAATGTATATTTCCTATATGCCTTAATTCCTGCAAAAAAAGCAAATATAAAGGTATAAATAAGCACAAGAAATGCTATTCTACTATGTATAATTTTATAATTTGTATAAATACGATTTTAAATGGTATACTTCGCTATGCAATAAACTGCATAACAAACATTTCATGTGGTGGAGTAGCGACTAGCAACTAAACAACAACCTTTAAACCATTCCAGTTAAATTATTTAGAGACATAAATGTTCAACCTTTATGTTCAAAATCAGGATATACGCCGAATATCTTTTTTAAGAGGTATTTGTTGTTCTATAAATATACATATGCATTCTTACTTTTTTATGTAGTGTCAACAACTCGTTGCAGCAATGTTTTTCTTACAACTTGATCATAGTAATTTACACATAGCTTAAATATTATTTTTTACCACGCTAACGCTTAAGTTATAACATTTAACAGATCGAAATTTTTTTGCATTTATTATACATTTTTGAATGTTTATGTTGTAAATGATATTGAAATACCAAGTGGCTGTGTATTGTGAATTAATAAACACGAGGTTTGAAAAATGACAAGAGCTGATCCTGAATGAATAATGCTTACACACCACGTTGACAAAATAACCGCGCAATACAATCTATTAATCATTTGAAAGGAAATTCGCCCTCACTTAAAAGATGTTCAATTGATTTCCAATATGTGCCATATTAATGTTACTGACTCCATCCCGGGATATTCTAGAAAATACCTTCAGAGAGTGTTTTCACATGTTCATCACGGGTTGCTTCGTGGGTGGTTTCTAAGTTGTGGTATCAAGGTAATAACAATCATTGGACAAATGACTGGGACGTTGTCAGATTTATAATTGCTTCAGATCCGTTTTTCAGGCTTTCCCCTCATTGGTATATGCACACGGATACTAGGCGGGGAACTCATTTTCGGAATCAAGTTCACAATTCACTTCTGTGAGATGCGACATCTCATTCGCAAACTTTCTTGATGATATGGATAAAGTTAACAATCTGCTCAGTCTAATTTGTCACTCTTCGTAGACGTTTGACTTTTGTTTTGTCTGAATTCAACTGGCAAACATTGAGACTTTCATAATGTGTTCGCTTCAAATTGACCATATCAACGATTTGGGTTAACACATTTTTTAATTGGCCGGACTATTGTGAGTTTGAAATGCTTATATAATTTTAAATAAATTGTGCTGTTTTGAAACCTTAACCATATGTACTGTAACACTAGGAGATAATCATGTTAGAAAATGTTGACGAAAATCAAACAAAAAATGTAGGAAGATTTGCGCACAGACGATAATATATGTAATTTTAAACAAATGGAAATAAGTCCACAATATCAAAACCTTAACAACATGCGCTCTAGCACTTGGACATAATCCTTCTGTAAAACTTCAACAAAAATCGCATGCAAAATGACGGAGACGTTGCGCACAGTAGCTTTTAAAGGTAATTTTAAAGAAAGGGCATTACCTTTAGAAAAAAATATTTCAATCGCAAAACCATGACATAAGGGGCTGTAGTACTTGGAGATAATCATTATGTAAAAGTTTGACAAAAATGACTTGCATAATGTACAAGTTGCGTAGGACGAGAGCACGCACACACACACACATGCTCACTTGAACGCCTACCATATTTTATCTACATCCTTACGCCTTTCGGCGAGAGATAATAAAAAGTCTAGCGGACTATAAAAAGTGTTTCTGGAGATTTCTCCTATATTCATTTTGATTTCAGTGAAACAAAAAAAGTTTCCATCATCAATCAGCAGCAATCCATCAAGACACGGACCATCATGCTACAGCCTATGTCTTTGAATATTTGATACAATTGCTTTGAAGAAACGTCCTTGTTTAAGAAAAAAATAAGCGGTTTTCCCTTTCCTCAGTCTTCTGACTTGCCAGTAAGCCGCATTGTTGTGCGTTATAGAAGTCGGTGCACAGACGCTTAAAACAGTGATAAGACCTGCAGCTGAGTTAAAGCGAACGGTCAGGATGCGCTCCGTACCACCAGACGGGGCTGTGGATGGAGGCAAGCAAGGTGTTCTTGATAGCTTTCCAGCAGAAGATGTATTTCTCTTGGAACCGCCAGATGCCAGCCACGTTTCTTGGAGGGCGGCGATGCAAATGTCAAATCTGGCGAGCTCTCTGTCGATTATTGCAGTTTTTATCGAGTCATCAATGTTGAGCAAGTCATTAGAGATCCCAGATTACATGGTTCTCACATTTCCGCTTGCAAAACGACGTGCCGGCGACTTTTTGTGTCAGTTTTCTGTCTTTTGTCTGGTGTGTGGTTTCCATCCGCTTGTCTTGCATAAACACTGCGATCAAAGCACCCTTTGAAGCAAGCGGATGTTGGCGGGTCAGCACCATACTGACTGGAGACTGCCCAGGTTAAGGCGGGCGGTAGCTTACCAATGAGACATGGCGGTCTCTCCCAGCGTCCTTTCTCTTCGCCAAACGAGTTTGGACTAAAAACCCGTAACTACTGCCTCCCTTATTGGTTTCAACGCTGTGAGTTGAAGCTGGAGTGACCTATCCATGGCGCAAGTCTGGGCATGGAGGTATGGGAATCCTGAGTTGCCCATGCGTGATAACCTCCCTCTTCACGCAGTTGATGGATTCAATGGAACGTTCAATGATACGTATATTATGATGCCTATGGGGCGAATTGCAGCGGGCAATCACCCCAATACTAAATCAACATCAAAATATCTTTTTAAGTCAGCGGATGCATTATTTTATTTTGACATCCTCGCATTACATCAATGCTTATTTGTGTAATCTATCATGTAAGTACATTATGTTTTAAATATGTTTTCATTTTTGTGTACATCAACCAGTGAATAATTGAGTTTGAACAATTTCGAGTACACAATACAATTTTCCAAAACGATGTCATTTTAAGTGCTTTATTTTTCAACGGTACAGATACGTATCATATAGACACACCATAATCAACGTAAGATTTAATAGCAACATTATATTTTATTTATTTATTTGCTTAAGTATTTTTTCTTCTGGATTAGGTAAGCACTACGTCTAGCGCGATTTCTGCCATCCACCACAGTCCCACCGTGGACAATTTTTCGTGAGCGTGGAAAATCACCGCGATCTGAAGGTGTTTCCATCATAATAGATCGCGTTGACAGTGGCTGAGCACCGCTGGCGTTATCGGGAAATCGATCTCACGGTGGACCACCGCGATCGCGGTGGACCACCGCGGCCTCGGTGGTTCGCGGTGAAATACAGGTAAATGTAAATGAACATGCATATTTCGATATTGCAGACCGTATACTTTTTGCAAATTTCAAGAATGTTTTGTTACATTTGTATGTACATGTGTATACATTGTAACTTGATTGTTAACAATCGTCATTATTTTCTATTGTTTACCCTCGTTCCAGAATCATTTGACATGTTGTACATCGAGCATGAGTATAGTTTGCGTTTTATACTTTATGCTTTTTTTCTACAGTTTCTGCATGCATTTAAAGAATTGTTCTTTTTTGTTAACATTTCGGAAATGCTTTCTCGTTTGTGTACGTATAGCTTGCCAATAATTACATATCAACATGTTACGTGTAATTTGATTCTGACTATTTTAGTGACTTCATGTTTATATTGTTACATGTATTGATTCGAATATAAATTCGAGACATCGGCAGTAAGTATTCAATTCAGTGATATTTTACGAACATAAGCATGCGAAAAGATCAGTTATGTTATCAAGTGACTAGGATCAGTTTTGTTCAATAACAAGTTCATTTCGATACATATTTTAAAAACGTATACGAGGGAATATTGTGATAAATATTATTTATTAAATATCACAATACATGTGTACATGTACATATATTAAGATTAGGCTAAAAGTTAAATAATTACTAATTTACATCTTTCAACACGACATTCACAATTAGTTTATACTGTCAATACCCTATAAGGCCAGCCCCATACTGCATCAACAACACAGTACATGTAAGTGCATGAAATGCACACCATCTGATGATATGATTGGCCAGAGGCAGATGTCAACTCAATTGTCTTTTTTAAGCCTCTATAACGCTCAAAATCAACGGAAATTTTGTTAAATATTTCGTAAAAAAAAGTAAACACATAAACAATCGGTGTTTCTTAAAGCAATAGCCAAAATAGTATGTATTAAATATCACAATACATGTGTACATGTACATGTATTAACATTACTTCGTTCATGTTTGTTAAAATATTAATTGGTAAAAAGTTTCTATGAATGTCAAATTAGAGTTTCTTTATTTACCAATTAACCTAATAAATATCAAAATATATCGCCGTCTTATCGAGTAGATGAGAGTGTGAATATTTGTTTTGATTGTAATAGAAAATACCGACAGAAGTGAGAAGATGCGTTCAAATACCATCTGTTAGGTTATGTGTAAATGGATGTAAACATCAAATTCTCCATTTTATTCGATATAGTAAATTCATGTAGACATCAAATTCTCCATTTTATTCGATAAAGTAAATGGATGTAGACATCACATTCTCCATCATTATTTCGTAAGAAAACAAGCGTTTTATTCGTATTGTAATACGGCACATGTACAATAAATAGACATACATATACATGTATAAAAAAATCATATTTATAACATAATCAGTATTTAAATGCATGTTTATAATATAAATAATAAAAAGCTCGACAGCGTTGTTACTATGTTCATTATTTTCCGAAAACCATATTCTTGGTCGTATCTGAAATAAAAGAGTAAAACAGTTTAAAAAAAGCTAAATGTGAAATTATGACTCGTTAAATTCACCGCGATTTCTTAACAACACTTCTTATCGATACTTTATAAATTTGATATACATTGTATTTGCTCAATGCACAACATTGTTGTAACACAATAAGTAAATCAATATTTAACATAATATTACGATTTCTTTTTATACGTTATTTTACATACAGTGTATGTTTCAAAATGAACTTGTTATTGAACAAAGAACAGGTATACAAATAGTCACTCGCCAACATGACAACTGATCTTTTCGCATGACTATGATATTAAAATATCGCGGAATTTAATACTTACTGCGGATGTCTAGATTTTGTACATGTACATTTATTCGATCCAATACATGTAACAAAAGAAAAAGGAAATCACAAAAATAGTCTGATATCAAATTACATGTATATCTAACATGTTTGTATGTAATTGTTGGCGAGCTATATATGTACACAAACGAGCAAGGGTTTTCGAAAGGTTAACAAAAAACGAATCTTTAATTAAGAACAACATGGGAAACTTCATGCAGAAACAATTGAAACCAAAACCTGAAGCATGAAAAGTTAAAAAAAAAAAACAACAACATTATACGATCTGCAATGTGAATGAACATGTACATTTCGATATTGCAGACCGTACATTTGTATAATAATGTTGTTGCACATGTATTTCACCGCGAACCACCTAGATCGTGCTGGTCCACCGCGGGACCACCGCGATCGCGGTGGTCCACCGTGAGATAAATTTCCCGATAACGCCGAGACTGACACCGCAATTCCCCACGGCGACATCACCGTGTTCAACGGTGTATCGCGGTGAGATAGTAATTGTTCACTCTGGGCTGAATCACGGTGATGCGTTGTGGATGGCAGAAATCGCGCTTGACGTAGTGGCAATAAATATGTGCGTAAACAAGGGCAGTTATTAAGATTTGATAACAGTCATCTTTCCCAGGGGTGTTCAGCTTCTTCATATATACTGGGGGAAATTTATATCAATTAATGTATTCAAGTCAACATGAAATATACTTTCTAGTATTTAAAAAGTTGTCGTACCCTAGACTGGTTCAGCCTTAGTTTAAATATAATGTGTATTGCACCTTTTGCAGCCATTCCACATTAAATTTGTTTTGTCATAATTTATTTTAAATCTTGTACATTATGCAAACTTTTTAACAGATCCAGAGATGCATTTAAGGAATTTCCCGTGCTATATTTAAAGCGGTCAGTATGCCAAAAAATTGAAAGAGTGTATATTCAATGTTTATATAAGTATGTAGGTCTACTTCTATTCCTTTTATCGTTTTCGAATTCCGAATTTTAAATGCCAGTATTTCAAAGACAAAATAAAGATTTCAGAACTAATTCTAATAATTGACATATTGTATGCATTATGCTATGCTTTATAACATTGAGTCACCTCGTTTAGAATATCGTTTATATATTTTTTAAGTCTCGTCATTTGTGATAAATGAAATAGTTCTACTAGATATATGTTATGTTTCCAAGTTACAAAAGCATATTTTAGAGGTTTTGCCGTCATAAATCCATTCGGCCTTAAGAACCTTTCGTTTTTAAATTTCGATTATTTTAAAATACTTGTTAAAATAAATAAAGTCCTTCTATATTGTCATTTGAACGTTTATTTTATATCGCATCCAATTGTATCTTTAAATATCATCGTCTTTAATAGATGATTTTATAAAAATATTTTCCAAAGAAGTCAAAGAATCAATTTTATATACAGGAAGAACATACTGTATCTTTTCTTTTATTACATTTTATTTCTGAAAACATACATTTTACAGTCATACAAACACACATAAAGATTCGATAATTTTCGCTTTAACAAATGAAACTGAAAGAAATATGGTTTCAGAGTGTTATGTTATGGAGAGAAGAAAGAAATGGGTGGTCTATATACAGTTAAGTCTATTAAAAGTTTCATATTAAGAAGAAATTGGCGTGTTCATACGGCTGTATTTTCTAAGAATGTGCTCTATCGATGACTTAACAATTCATGTGTGTGTTTTAAGTGTGATATTGTTTCTTCTAGTTTTAAGCTATGGACTAAGTAGCACATATATTGTGGGAATAAAGGGGTGATTCTTTCGTATTTACATTAAAAAAAAGTTTTTTGTATCACGGTTGTAACTTCCGACCAGAAATGTTGAAATTATATTGCATTCCCAAAACATACTGCATCTTTTTCTCTTCTGTCTCAAGTGTTATACAATTAAGGAACTCTATATAACGATGTGAATAGTCATTTAATTTCTAGTATCCATTCCCAGGTCTATCTTTCCTAAATTAAATTCTAATGAAAACAATGCTCATATCTGAAGATTACATGTATATTATAATATCAAATTTTCTGAATACAATAAAAAGTGAAAGAAAAATCAGGTTTGCTGGACAGTTGTTATGCTTTGGCCATGTGAAATGTTTCACACCACCTTCAAAAAACCTGCTCGTGTCAATTACACTTCTATAATTGATTACATGAGATACCAATTCTCTAGATTTATTTGTATTAATAAATGTTTTGTAAGTGACATATTCCATATAAACATTTAGTATACTAGTTAAATCTCCACATTTTATATAAGTCATTTCATATTGCATCACTTATAAAAACATTTGACTAAGACCTCAGGAGTATATTCGTTTGGCTAATACAAGGAACACAATCTGAAACGATGTATACCAATCATAACATATAAAACACAATTATGTTCCGTAGTATGGAATTCATTTTTGTAAGTTATCTAGTTATCAAAAATAATACAAACGCCTCAAAGGTTGAAAATGCCAAAACTAATCTAGCAGTCACCAGCCAATTGTAAGTTAATGGCATTTTTCCATTAACAAAATGAAACTGCAGTCATCAGCATCTAATTCTTTTAAATAGAACATCTGTTTTGGTTATCATTATGGCCGCTGTAATTGTATGAAACTATATCAACATTATACAATTTCTATGAACATTATTATGCTTATACTTGGCAATTCCTAAAAATACATAAACAATCAAGTATGCTTATCATAGCTATTTGGTTCTATAATAAGGTTACACAATCCTCTAACAAACAATAGAACACATAAAAATTGAAAATATGCTACAAAAGATGAACATCATCTTATAAGCAAATACAAAATACCGAAATGAATAATAATCAACAACACAGCCAAATAAACAGTCCCCTGCCGGCCTTATGTTTGTCGGTGTAAGAACAGCATTTCCGCAAGTTTCATTAAATAAACGCAGATGGTTTTCAAGTGTTTTTGTAACCACAGCAGCCACAATGTTGGCATTACGACATACTTGAATAACGTGAATATTAACTATATGGCCTTTAACACAAAAACCAGGTTTCACCAACTCTTCAGTACTTTATAAGGTGTAACAGGATGCAGAGTTGAGTTTTCACATTTTTCTGTAACCAAAAAAACCACAATTTTTGTCTGAGCAAAACCGCTGAAATAACATGCAACTGACTACACTTCTTTGTTAGTCATTGCATGATACAGTTTCGGACATACAAATATACGGACGGACAGGGGTTAAGATATATCCCTCCGGTAAAACCGTAAAACGGATTAATAAACATAACAACAACCGGTACATCATAAGTTATTGACAAAATATACATTTACATGGTGACACAATAGATGAACATTTATATAGTATAGTTTGATATTATATAGTTTAAAAGACATTCTAGTACTACATATGTCATGCACCATATATTCTTTATACTTTTTGTTATTTAATCAAATCGTTTTATATATAAAACGGCTATTTGTATGAAAGTTGTCAAATAATGCAAATCGTTTTACATGTCGATAAATAATACTAGCTTAACATACAAATCAACACACACGCCAAAAATGGCTGATACGCAGTAAGGCCTTATGAATGTACATGTATAAAACATCATGTGCATTAACCAATAAGCAGTATTGCACATTAACTAAATAGCTTAATTGATTACTTTTTGTTAGGTAACATGTCTATTGCGTAAAAGAAATTATATGTGTATATTATTCTCCTCACTTTTCATGAGAAAAGACAATAAACATTAAAAATAACTTTTTTTCTAACGTGGAATTAAACTAAGCATGTGTTCACAAACGTTTATATAAACATATTTTTGTTTTCGAAAATACGGTTTTGTTTTGGTGTTGTGTGCTATTTAGCAGAGAGATAACATTAAGGGTTTTGCGCTGGTAATACACACGGGTTTCTCGTTTTTGTTTTATCCATTTACATGCGCTGTAGATCTATTGATTCTCCATTCGTATTTGCAAATATGAAAATAAAGGATGACTTACCCGCCCTCCAGCCTCTTTATAAGTTCGTTTGTTAGAAGAATTGACAACATGTTCCTTAGTGTTGATTTTCATTAAACTTGCGTTTTAGTTAATTTTCAGTTAAGTTACAAGTTTATGTAAGATAGGACCCTAATCCAATCCGGTTCCATTTCTGGAGTAGGATGACGCGACGTTAACTTACGCCCTGAAGAGTCTACAACTAAGCGGTGCCGTGTAGGATGATCACCTTTGCACATTAAAGAAATTAAAGCAGAAGAATTGGGTTTGCATTTTATGTGTACAACACCATGTTCAGGCTAAACTTTAACGATTGTTTGTATAAACCTAACGCGATCATTTACTTAAATTGGGGACACATATGAATATTCAATAAGGGTAGATATTTTGCACAAATATAAGAAAACATGAAAGGGAACCCAAATGTTTTGACTGGAATATGTTCGTTATGTAAGCGGTATCAATTTCGTAAAACAGGAAGTAAGGCGGATGCCTAACAAGTGCGTATATGTACTGTGCATGTAAACATGTATTAAAACATAAAGTTAATGGTATTGAAATAAAATATAAGTTTTTTTTGTGCGTGTCTAAAGGTTAATATTATAAAAACATACATGTATATTTACAATACGTTACACAAATACAGAACATATTTGTGATTGTATGTGTCCCAGTTGTATTTAAAGTGTCCTCATATAAGCATCATATATACCTCTATTATTTATATACTTGAAACTGCTATAGGTGCCAATACATACGATTAATGCATATTATAAAAATAAAAGGTTGCATTAAACTCGAATCTACAGCCAACATAGTATGCAGGATAGCTTATAGAAAATATTGAGGCGTATTTTACATATTGAATTTAACTCAAGTTACGGGTGTGCCTAAAATGTTTTCCATTTGAAATACCTGGCGCTTGCTACTTCATTTCCCGTCGCTTAAATGTCAAAGTTAAACTTAGAGGTCAACGGTCAAATACGCGCATGATACGAATTGGCGCTACTGCAATAGTATTATTCGTCAGGTACTTTTAAACAAATTGCTACCCATTAGATCAAACTCAAATTTACAAATCATAATAAAATTACTTAAATGAAAATCCAGGCAATTCTACATGCACCATCTTGAAATTTGAAGCACAAGTTGCACGTTTCAGAATTAGAACATCACAATTATTTACATAATACAACAATATTCCATATACTAGTGATCATTCATTATCATATGAATTTCAATGACACTTTGAGGTTTATACACTGTATTTAACCATACAACCGTCGATTTGATACATTTGAATGAACTGTTAACTGAAGAATGAAACGGTGTATACATTTTGTTTCACCTTTTGGGGAATATTTTCAAGGTGACTCAAGCTTTTCACGGAACATTATTTTAGCATTCTTTCTTCTGATAACATATCACGTGTGATCTATGTGTTTATCGTAAATCGTGTCGTTTTGTAGGAACCCATTCATATGCCGAGGTACACCTATTATGGTTTCTATTCTTCTTGGACTAAACGATAGGAGGGAGAATGCATCCACGACCCGCATAATGCTACCAATTGGTGTAACCAAAAATGTGCGAGACTTAAATTCAGCACCTTCAATAAGTCCGATACAAATAACTTCACCATTGCAGTCGTTAACAAACACTGGCCCACCGGAATCCCCGTGCTCAGCGAACTTCTTCTCCTCAGTGGAACGCACCACAATTTGATCATACAACTCATAGATCGGTTCTAAAGTGATCGTATTACGTACTACATGTGAGTTTATCGATTGAATGATTTCGCCACTGGTATATTCAGTTACAGCTCCAAATTTCCAGCATTTACCCCTGGGCTTTTCTTTGCCAAATACCCTTCCGGATGTAAATTCATAATCTGAAAAAAATAAACATATAGGTGCATAGACATCAATTTGCATTACCATGTGAAAGATGAAATGTGACAAAAACTATAAAACAAGACGGAAAAGGCCCTATGTCGCGAACTTGGGGACCGATGGAACTAAAATGTGTTATGATGCTTTTGTAATGTTTGTAAAATAAATGCGGCTAATGACCTTGCTTTTTGTACCCGGAATCAGTTTTGATTTCGGCTAAGATAACACGTTTTAGTTAAGTTTGATGCTGATTTGGCAAAAAAGACTGTATATAAAAAAACTGCCCCGACTTCTTGTATCCATCCTTTTTTAACGGCACAGAACAGTTTTTGAACTTGGCCCAATAATCATTTAAACAAATGTTCTAAAAACCCATGAAGATTAAACACAAAATTTGACTACAAGAGTATTTACAAAATTTCATTATAGCCATATAAGGAAAACTGCCCCGCCCCGCAAGGAAGGCGGTCATGTCTTTCAACTATTTTTGAAATCGGCCGATATATAACAAGAAAACTTGTTGAAGAGCTTTCATTAAGATTGAAGAAAACTTGTGACTTCTAGAGTGTTTACAAGATTTTTATAAAACCATATAAAATGCCCGCCCCTGGTAGCCATGTTTTAAATGGACCGGGACCATTTTAAGATCCACTCGAAATATCATTACAACAAAGGTCTGAGCAGGTTTCATGAAGATTTGACACAACATGTAACTTCTAGAGTGTTCACCATATTTCAATATAACCACATTGTAAAAATTGGCCCGCCTAATTGCTACCACGTTTTTAACCGACTAGAAATACTTTCGGAACGGACGATATATCATTAGAAAACAAGATGATCAAAAGAGGTTTCGTGACGAGTGAACAAAAATGTGACTTTAAGAGTTTTCACAAGATTTCTCTAACGCAAAATAAGACCCAATGTCGCCAATCTGTGACCCAAAGGAACTGATCTGTTTTAATAAGTGTTTAAAAACCATTATATAACGCTGCTTAGAACTCCTTAGACAAACTGTTCTGACCAAGAAAATTAATGATTGAAAAAAACAGTGCCTCTAGATAGTTGGAAGCTTTTGAGATAATTTGACCCAGTGCACTAGTGTATGAAACCATGTGAACCAGTTCCAAACCCAGATATCATTGGGACAAATATTATAAGCACGTTTCATTAACACTAAGCAAAACATGTGGCATCTGGAGTGTTTACAAGATTTTCATGCGTGAATCAGTTTCGAAATCGTTGGCGATGTCATTGGAACAGAAGTTTTCACCACATTTCATGAAACTTAGGCGAAAAAATATGTCATCTAGAATATCCACAGCTTTGTTATTTGACCTAGTGATTTATTGTTTGACCCTACTTGATCCAGTCTGTACTCGGCTGATATAATAATCAGTTTAAACCTATTTATTTTAGCTCTATTGCACCTTCAGCCTCATGTTATTCGAAACGCTATCGAGACATTTTCCTGTGTAGAACCATTATTTGGCGTCTAATTAAAATAAGGCTCCCACTGTGTGGATCTAAGCCGTGACCTCTTGTTTGCTAGGCGGAAACCATATCCACAACGCCATGGCAATATCATTTGGACAAATTTTTCAACAACTTTTATGATGATCTGTCAATACATGTGGCCGCTGGAGTGTTCAGAAGCCTTTTCCTCAATTTGACAAAGTCACATACGTTTTGAGCCCTAATAACTTGCCCGAAATTTGATTGGGACAAAAGTTCACATAAAGTTACGCCACGGCGATATCATTTGGACAAACGTTCTCAACAAGTTTTATGTGGCCACTAGAGTGTTCTCTCGCCCTCTGGCATCCAGTTTTTCAACGGAAATTAACCATTTTAAAACTCGGCCGTAATATCATTAAAACAAATGCTTTGAGCATGTTATATGATGACAGTGCAAACCAAAGTGACTTTTAGAGTGCCCAGAAGATTGTTCTATCACCCAATAGAGAGAACTGCTCCGTATCCTGGCGACCATGTTTTTCAAAAGACGGGAACCTATTTCAAAGTAATCTTAAATAACACTACAATAATGTTCTGAGCAAGTATCATGAATATAAGACAATAATTGGAACGCCTATGGTGTTAACAATGTTTTACTACAACCATGTATGGAACACTGTCACGCCGCCTGGCTGCCATTTTTTCAAGGGAGCCGAACCATTTTCGAACCCAGTCGAAATACTATTGGAAAACTATATTAAGTTTAGAGTATTTAAAGGCTTTGTCTTTAATTTGACCAAGTGACCTAGTTTTTTCCCCCAATTATCCAGTTTCGAACTCGGGATATATATATATATATCTTATATATGGGAACAATTGTTTAACCAAGTTTCCTAGCAGTCATTTCCGGTCACCATTTGCAACAGAGAAAATTGTAAACAGCAAACAATTTGGGCTTCGAAGATATACAAATACAGAAAATACAGAAGAGACCGGCCGAGCATTGAAGACTGACAATCATCCGTATATTGCTCCAGTGAACCTTGCCCGTCCATTGTTTATTTTTCTTTTTTCGTAAATTTAGGACGTCATTTGGTATCCGAAATTATCTTTGGCTGTTTTCATTTTATAATTTAAAATTACCAAATGCCATAATTATTCTTCATTATAGAATTATATATACTATATTGGGTTGTTGACCGGTGCGGTGCTTATACTGTTGTTTTACTGTGATACTTAAACCCAACAGTTATATTCATTATTTAGTTGATATTTAATTTGGTATATATAAGGTATATATGGATGTATTTATCATATTTTTCATATAATTCCTTTCATAAAAGTTGAGACAGTGTTTACATAATACATAGTGAACCTTGTGTCAAGGTCATCCGCTGAACATTTTTTCGCATCGAAAACGGATTCACCTACATGTATTTTTACTTAAAGGCAAATGAAAACGCTCGTTGCTAAAGACAGCGGGCCAATGAAAAAACTGCTTTCATGGCAATGATATATCTACAAAGATTTTTGCTGGATATTTAATTTTTAGCGCTTTTTAATGGTTATGCAAAGTGATATTTTTAAATCTTTAGTTTTTTAATGGAGCACCGCACCAACACTTCAAAGTCCCCTCATGTATACATGGGTCAGCTCAGTACAATCGTGCTGACCACATGGCTTTAAACTGCCTTTTACCGCAGAGATTTTATGTTATGCTCGGGCAATGGTTTTCAACCGAAGTTCCGAGGGTAAACAACCCATTAAGCAAGTAACCAAGTTTCATTAAGATTTTGCAATAAATGAGGTCTTTATAGTGTATACAATGTAAATGATGACGATCCACGACGAACGACGCACGACGGACGACGGACAAAAGCTCAACATGCGCATGTGAGGGAGCTTACAAGATGGCTTTACAAATACTTTACAAATACTAAACCTCGTTGCCTTTTGGTTCAGGATCATCACAGAATGTTACATGCAAAATACTAACACTGTGGGCCTTCAGTATCAGGAGAAAAATGTGTTTAAAATTCAATATATACATAAAAGACCAACAAGAAACCACGAATGGGAAGCCAGTTGTGACTTAAATCAGCATGATTTGAACAAACTTGGTAGAAGACAACCAAACGATATTACATGCTTAATAAAGAGCCTGTGGGTTTTGTGGTTTCTGAGAAGAAGATTTTGAAAAGTTTTGATTAAAAGTGTTGTACAAAATTCCGATTTTGGGGGTTTTGTTTTAAGATCTCACTCTGTAAAATACTGATAAAAAAAATAAAACTGCACACAAATCATACCGAGTTAAAAAATCAAATTTCCTGTAATTTTAACAAACAAGTTGAGTGGAATCTACATTATTTATTAAAAAATAAGTTGTTTAAAATGGACATTTTACGAGAACAAGTAAAAATTAAACATCGGAAGCTTGCTGTGATCTGTGAATCGCTTTTAATAAAATGATGCTGTTAAATTAATGTCAGTATCTAAGGAGTAACAATAAGTGTTTGCAAAAAATATATTTTTGGCCTAACATAAGACTATGTCGACGATTACTTGCTGTATATTGACAAATGGTTGAAAAATAACCGTTTTCTTTGCTTGTTAAAAATTGTATTTGTTTTGTTAAAACATTATTTTTAGGAAGATTATTAACACAGGACGTCTGAAGTCAAGTGAGATATCATAATTTAAAAAAGATTAATATAATTACTTCAATCTATTCAATAATTTAAATGAAAAAGAAGAAACATGGGGCATGACGGCCCTGAAGCGTTTACCTATGATCGAGGTAAGCAAATGGCCGAAATTTGACCTGGTGAACTAGTTGTTTTTTTACGACAGGGACCTTGATTCGAACTTGGCCTAGGTGGTGTCAAGATAAACATTTTTACCAACTCCACCAAGAGTAAACCATAAATGTGGTAACTGGGTTTTTCTAAGATGACCTTGATTTCTTGAAACTCTCGTGACCAAGATTCGAAGGAAGCCTACTTTAGAGATAAGCATTATGCTCAAGTTTGGTCAAGATTGAGTCATAAATGTGTTTTCTAGAGTGGTAGCAAGGTTTTTCTAAGATTTGACCAGGTCACAGAGTTATTTGGACGCACATGACCCAGATTTAAACTCGGCCTACATAACGTCTAGAAAAATCAGGTCTTAAGCGCGATAACACTCTAAAAGTTTACGACACACGACTACACCCTGCTCAGGAGAGCTGATAAAAGGGGCAATTAAAACATAAGATTTTTGAGAATGCTGCTAATTTTTGTGTAAGTGGAAGTGTAATCTCAATTTGAGTAAGTAAATATTAATACGTAAAATAAATCATATAGAAAGTACACTATGTTATTAAATATGAATAGTATAATTATAAACGGCATTACATTTTCCCATGGGACTCGATAAATTTTGCAATGAAATTGTAAAAGCAAATCTTAATTAAATTCCAATATACTCACGCGTAAGACAAATATTGGTGTTGCGAGAGATGTTGTTGTTAACAGTCATTAAAGCATAACAATATATAAAGTAACAAGAGCTGTCACCATAGGATGACTATGCTCCCTTTTTCCACATTTTTGTAAACCTAAACGCACAGTGTTTTTCCACATTTTTCGAAACCTAAACGCAAAGTGTGACGGAATTTCAGACGGACGGACATACAGACGGACAGTGTGATCACTATATGCCCACCTTCGGGGGCATATAAACGCATTTTAAAGGTCGGTCTATTATTTACGTACATACCGGAATTACACACATCACTGGAATATACATACCAGGGAAACAAGTTACCCCTTAGGCGGAAGGAGGGGGGGCAATTTAAACCATAGGGACACGCTTTAGAAACACTCAAATGAAGAACACTATGCGATGTTGCACGAAAAATACCAAACCTTTCGGCCTTATGAATTCTGAAGAGATCTTTTAAGTTTCACTGTATTCATATAAAGGAAACAAGTTACCCATACGACAGGCAAATTTTACCCCAGGGTATTTATATGAACAATGATTGAAGAAGACCTCTATATGATGTTAAATGCCAAAGATTCCACCTCTGGACATTGTCGCTTTAGAAAAAAAAACACATTATTTTGCTATATATAATTCTACATAAATCATGTTACCACATGTGCATTGACCGTTTTGACCTAAGGGGTATAAATTGAACCAACTTAGTAGAGAGCCACTCTTCAATGTTAAGGACCAAATATTAAATCCACGAACTAAATAAATTTATATAACAAAATATTAAGTTGAACTTCAAAATACCAATTCAAAAGGCCAAAACAGAGCATATTTTGTATGCAGAAATTTATTATTTCAACAGGTGCGTGAGACGTTTCTACTAAACAAATGCAACGATCTCTACACTCTGTATATTGTTTGGACATAACTATGTTCATGAACTGACTATGTGCATCATTTAAATCAATTTAAAATGATAAATCGATGGATTTGATGAATACACATTAAAAAAAAAAATATGCTTAAATACGCATTTAAAAGTGGACATAGAAAATACATTAGACCTCGAGTACCCGCATGTTTTTGCAATTACATGTATAAAAACACCGTTTATAGTGGTTTAGTTAACACAATGTTAATGTTATCACTTTTAATTACGACTAAAACATGCAAGAAATTTTGCTTGCTTAGAAGTTATTTTATTTTACCACGGACTATATCTTAGTGTATGCAGATGGTTTGGAGTGTTTATGCATCCGTATACATTTGACAGTATCATAGTGACGTCATGGTATATATAAATGTAATTCCGAACCGAGGCTTATCTACATAGTACATTATGGTTAAACGTAGTATCTGTCTAGTTTGGATATCTGAACCAATACATTTACTGTCACCAATCATGATAAATTTCAACATGAACAAGGGACAGGCAGTTGTTATTTGAATCAAAACAGATCTTGATTTGAAGGAGAATTTAGGAATCTGCAAGTACAGTTTTATTTTACATTCTCATTTATTTTAGCGACCCTTTACAACTGTCAACGAGTGTGACCACATTAGAAAATGTCTTGCAATGTTGTACTATGTAAGTATCCTGTAATTAACAGTACTTATGTTAAATTGTTATTACTTGAACGCATTCTACGCTAGTTCATGGTGACAATCATTTGTATTTACACCCTTGAACTGTGTCGATATAATTTATAAAAAAAAGAAAAAGAGCAAGCCAAATTTTATCCATAAGGGAATTATTTCAACAAACTTGACAGCAGACCACTATATGAATTATATGCCAAATTGTACACCTGTTAGTATTGCTGCTAAGAGAACAAAATGTGTCATTCATTTTGCTATATCAGTATAATTACATGTAAAGACTGGGGCGTATCCATTTTTGACCGGAACGATTTGAACAACATCGAAAAAGGGTCAGTTAAGGATTATACCTCGGAGTTTCGATAAAATATTTCAATGGGTTGAGGAAGCGAAGTCGTTAGAAATAAAGTGCTCGCAACCACGCACCTTACGCAATGACAGACTGCTGGTAAATGAAATCGAAGTATACTAAAAGCTCCCAATGAGCACGGTGTGCTAAGGTGAGAATAACATTATAGGAAGCATATATGTGGTGGAATATCTCTAAACTTATTTACAAAAATGTATTTATTTATTCGAGTCTACTGGCGGGACATTTCTTCAATATTCTGTTGGCTACTTACAAAGGTCAAAACATGAGTTAGACAGCTATTCCTAAATATATAATATCGTATGTTTCAGATACCATCATACACATTATTTTTATAGCGACAAATATGCTTTCATTGTCGAAATGTATTGATCATCATACGATTTTGATCTGTCTGACTGATGCGTGGGGCTGCAGCATGTGTGGACCCAGAGTTTGACAAATCACTCCCATCTAATTACTTACTAGACGCACACAAGTTGGGAAGAATTATGAATTATAGTGCCTTTTGCCAACTATTTTGTATTTGATGACAAAATTACAATTTTGTTGTGGTCTTTTACTGTGGAGGAAAGCCGGGGTGCACGGAAGGAACCCCACCTGTCCGCGTATGGTGACCACCAACTAATTCATATGCCGCGGAAGCTGGGGTTGAACCCGGTTGGCTTGGATGAGAAGCGCGTGTACCAAGTTTAGTAAACAAAATTATATTTTATTCAAATGAATTCAATATTTTAAATTTGTTGGCACTAACTGATCTCTGAATGCCAGAATATGCGTTTTAAAACTGACAATTGACTAAGTATTGACCCCTATGTGCAGAATTTATGAAGTTGCCAGACATATATCTCTAATTAATACATCTTCACGGCGGATATACATATTACATGAGAAATGACACAGTGTTTTGTGCCTCTCTGTATTTACATGAAAGAAAATTAGCATATAAACTGTTGAGGATAACATGTACAAAAAAATGAAATACACACTCGTTAATATGAAAGTAAATTTTACCATAATCAGGAGATTTTTCCGGAACTGGAAATCGTCCGCAAAGGGGAAGTCTTTTCAGTAACTGAATAATTGCAATTTCAACACCAGACGTTTCATCGACGTTTTCTTTGACAATTATCTCCCTCACTACGCCTATATCATATGGCTTTTCAGGCTGAAAAACTACATAATTGTGTAGTGCAGTGTCTACGAGTTGAACGTTTCCGCTGTTACGTATAACCGAACCTAATTCTTCTTGGTCCATTAATACGTGAGCACATGTGATGCCACACAGGCCGTACTTTCTATGTTGCAAAAAAACACCAAGTGTGCCATTTAATTTACGTTTAATTGAACAGCCCATGCGAACATTTTCATGCATGTCATAGGAATGGTTCATCAATTGTACACATGATCCTTCTCGAACAGATACAGAGATAGCTTCATAGGAATTGTCAAATGGATCCTCGTCAATAGGTATGTAACCCTTGGCGTGAACATAAAATACTAACCGCGGTTCATATGTACTGTTCAAGTTGATAGTGCATCCTTCAATAAAAGACAGGCGCTTATGTTTGACGTACAAGCGCTTGGAGATCTTACGAATGCATAAACGCAACCTTTCTTGGTCTTCTTCTTGTATATTGCCTGAGTCAGGTACATTACACGATTCAAAACAGTCCACAGCCTTGGTAACGTAATCGATTTCGTCTGAACCATTAAATGTTTTTTCCATGTCTTGTTTTATATTTTCACCAGTGTGCGCAACGACGAATACAATACGTGTCTGGTCATCATCATTAAATGCAGGATAAACGTCTACAACGCCTTGTACGCCACTTATCTTCTTACAAATTGTTGTACATTCTGATTTAAGTTGCTCAGACTTCCTTCCGTGGATTAAAGATAAGCATCGAAGATATTCCCGTACACAGGATGGTAACGATGGTAACGGAAGTATCTCTGCTGGTGATATCCGTCGGAAACGCCTTGACTCATATCCTAAAGTAGAAATAGGAAAATGTGAGCATGAAGTTATTCCAACGGTGTGGACGTATATTATACATTATTGTTATGTTTCACGTATCATCGTACATTTGAACAAAGATTACACTGACTATGTAAACCATAATTTAAAAAGTGTGGTTACACATAATCACACATCTTTTTGCCGCTGTAATTAACATAATAAATTTTGGAGCGAACTCATGACCCGAACACCAGTCACAAATATATTGTAATCGGACATAACAGAAAACGTCTGTCGACACTCTTTATTTCTCGTCAAAAACACATAGAGATTATTTTTGGTGGTTTTGATAAGTAATATCAGCATAGTCTGATTTTTTGATCGTGATAATGAAGATGGGTCTGAAATGGCTTACCGTTAGTAATATCCAAGGCTTGCAAAAATACCGTTTAGTCTTATTTAATGATAATTCGCCATCTAGGTGTATACTTTGGCAATAATTAAAATGAATGGATTGAGCAATAGCTGTATTATTTAATTCTTATCAGCTTTTACCCTAATATTTATTATTATGTGAAAAAAGATCTTATTTGCTTGTTTTTTTTATTAGATTTTCACCAAATTCAACAATATTTCAACACGGCGGTCAGTTGACACACTCTACACGTACTCCATGCATATAATTATGCCACTAACTTACAAATACATTACTTAAGCCAGAGGTAGTGGATAATGGCCTTAGAAAGGATTTTGCAACCAATCACCACTTCGATACTCAGAATCGTTGTCTACTGTTCTACCAACTAAGCTATCAATATTTTCATAGATCATTCACAGTTAATTCTATATTTCATATATGTTATATTTGCTGTTGAAAAAGTCGACATTTATCATTAACAAAAGAGTATTAAGAGAGTGCCATATGTACTAACCTTTCACGGTAATATATTTGTATTTTGATAACCTTAAAGTTTTAATAATTATCATCAAGTACAAAATGTGATACTCATGTGCATACGCATTGGAATAACACTGGATAAATTACACGTACGAGGCGTATCAAAATCTTCAACATGACATTTTAAACATGTACTATGGACAGTGAAAAACAAAAAAACCAAATGCCCAAAAGCGCTAATCCGAGACCCCAATGAACTTAACTCTATGAGCAGGTAGTGTTCATAAGGTTCCACAATAGTCTTACTTGTAAAACTGCAACATGCAGTAACTTGCTATGTTGTTGAAAACAAAGAATAATGTTTGACCCCGCCCAGATATATACAATTTTAATGTTCTGAGCATAGTTCACGATGAGTGGGTTAAAAATGGGACTTCTTGAGTGTTCAAATGGTTTATTTGAGCAAAAAATGAAGCATTATCAGTCTAAGGGCAGCGTGGTTTTAAATGGCCATCAACCACATCACAATCTTATGAGTAATCATTACAACAAATATTCAGATCATAGAAGATTGTAGGTCCAAACGTGACATCAAACACAATTCACAAAATTGTCCTTTCATTTGACCTATCGACCATGTTTTTGATTCCAAATTACCCCGTTGGGAAGTCATCTGATATATACTTAGGACATAGGTTCTGACATCAGATATCATTGGGGAAAATATTTTTACCAAGTTTCATGAAGATTGGAATAAATGTAGCCTCTGAAGCGTTTACAAGCTATTTCTTTAATTATATTTAGGGATCTAGTTTTTGACCAAAGCGGCTCTGTTTCGGACTTGATCTAGACAATATAGATGATTGTTCTGACCGCGTTTAATGAAGATTAGAAATAAATATGGCCCCTAGTGTTTACGTTACAAAGGAATTGTCAACGGCTTACGGCCGAATTTAGCTTTAAGCCTTAAAATATGAAATGGACCTTTGTGGTAGGGAAACGGTTGTTACACTGGACACGTCAACTTGAAATGGTTGACATTAATGTCACGTTATTTGAAAATCCATCAATATATGACAACACTATGGCGGAGACAGGACATTTAAAACAGAAGGAGAGACATTACGTGCGATTGGTATATGCATGTTTCTGTTACGGGATAAATAACACGCGTTGAACATGCTTCTTTCTGGATTATTATATGTAAAAACCGTGCATCGACGGCTTCACGGACACATCCTCAGACGCCTCAGGTAAATTGTAAATGTTCCAAACATTCATTTTGAGTTTTCCTTTGTTCTATTATAAGCTCCACGCCAGGGTGACATTATATTATTCACATGCGACATAAAAAAAATGGTTTCAAGCCGTTTATATAAAAATTTGAAGTATACTAAAAAATAAAAATCTAAATAAATGCAAATATAGAGTCCCCATGTGATGCATCTAATGTTGTCGGATTTGACTGAACAATGACTTATACATATGCTCTATGGACAGATTATTTTCCCGTACAATAAGCAGTAATTGCGCTTGTAGTATTGCCCTAAACTTTTCATTTGTGATTTTTAAAATTCGAAATCCTCGAAATAAACATAGTATTAATGGAGTGCAATTTTTACTTACCTCTCACTAAGACAAAAAACATGATACTATTCGTATATTTCGACTACCTTTAAATTGGAATAATAAACATCTTTGTTAAAACTGTAATACTAATTTGTAAGAAAACTGGATAAATAACACATACGAGGCTTATCACAATACTATATGAAATTTGAAAGATAGACTTAACTGTTTTAAGCAGAATTTGTTCACATGGCTTCATAATAGATTTATGAGGAACACTCTCCCAATATATTGCTGCTATATTGTCATACAACCAACAATCATTTTTAACACAGCCAGGGTATACACATTTTTTTCCGAGCAAATTTTATGATGTTAAAGTGTGACTTCTAAAGTGTTCAAATGATCAAATTAAGTCGTATAAGAAAAACTACATCGTCTAATGGCTGAACCATTTAAAATTGCCATGACGCAAACCCCATTCGTCTGACAAATTAGTAAATCATATATTTATATTACGATTCAAGATGATAGCGCAAAAATGAATTATATTTTGTTTACAAGCATTTTGTTTAATTTGACCTATTAACCTAGATTTAACCCCACATGACCCCGTTGGGACATTATCTGAGATATAATTAAGGGATATGTTCTCACCATGTTAAAGAAAGATTGGGCTCTTTATGTGGCATCTATAGTGGTCACACGCTTTTTCTTCGATTTGACATAGTAACCTAGATTTTGACCCCAAGTGACCAAGTTTTGTACTCAGTCTAGAGGCAATTTTAGACGAGATTTCATTCTCTCAAATATTCTGACCAAGTTTCATGAAGATGTGGCAATAAAAAAGGCCTCTTGAGTGGTCATAAGCTTTTCCCATTTATTTGAATTAGTGACATAGATGTAGACCCACAATTACCCAGTTTAGCAATAAGCTGGGATGTCCTAGATATACCAAGTTCACTGAAAATTAGGCAATAAATATCGCCTTTTAAGTGTTAACTAGCTTCTTCTTCTTCTTCTTTTCGTATTTGACCTTGTTAGCTAACTCGGCCGACATATTACTGGGACAAATGTTCTTACCAAGTTTCATCAAATTTAAGCTGAAAAGGGTAAGTATTTTGCACATGGACAACTCAATGTTATGGCTTGTTATAAGTGTTGAACCAGGGCCACTCAGTTACATTTATAAAAGTTATTATAATTATAGATAGTATTATTGTTATAAATATAAAAATCATAATCATCATCCTTATCCTCATCTTTACCCTTCTCCTCCTTTTCCTCTTCCTCCTCCTCATCCGCGTCTGGGCTTATATCGAGTGTTAATATTGCGTGTAAAGAGTCTAAATCTGTAAAATTGACAAGAAAAGTCTTTAAAGGGTCGAAATGGCGCTTTATTGCTGACCTTTGCCATAGGGCCGATGTAGCGTGAAATGTGTAAGACCGTGAAAAACGTCAGACTTACCGGAAACCACTTGCGTAGTGGAACAAAATCATAGTCGTGAGGATCGTCATACTGCTATCTAAGGTAAGATTGAGCAGCGATTCTTTCTATTATATAAGTATTGTTGCAATTGACACATTACATTCGATGCATAATATTCCATGTAGAACTACAAATACAATTTACCTTCAATTTTACTGTATGCTAGTTCGTTCACATGTATCATAAACGACATTCGGTTCTCAATACTCCACATCAATGCGTTCAACGTCTTATTAAATAGACCAATTCGACCACAAAAAGTGTTGAATTTATTTTGATTCTGAATTAAAACAACTTCAACACAAGTAAGATTCTTACTTTGAAAGTTTATGTCTTAAAAACTAAAATACATGCAAAATAATTTATATATCATTTGTAACCGGCAAATTAAAGAAAGGGAGACACCGTCCCTAGTAACCCTGATATGTTGATATCTTTCCTATCAATCTGTTCTGACTGACAGTTATCATTTTGACTGGAATACACGAAACAGTATTTTTTTTATGATTTTGACATAATTATAGGCCAATTAATAAATACATACTGTTTTAAGTGAATATGTTCCAACTTATTGTCATCTACACACCATTTGTAGCAAAGTTTGCTTAATATTTGCTCAATACATATTTTTCTCCAAACTAAATATAAAATTCAAGTAAAAAATGGAATCGTCATAGATTACATATATTTAAAGTTGTATTAATAAATCAGTCAGTTCAAACTTATTTTAAGAGTTGTTTGCTAAAGTGAGTATTCATACCTTGCAGACATTCAACTATGGGCAGTTGTGATATAGAGGTCTTTGTCAGACAAATTCTTTGTTAGGAATTATTCTACGTCACACGTGGCAATTCAAATTGTTTTAAAACAAGTCTCAAGGTAAAATGCACCTCTTACCATTTGAGAGAGAGACGGCTTCACATGATTCCTTACTAAAGTTACTTGTCTGTCTAAGAAATATCTCATAATAACAACGTTTTCAAAATTAAAGAATCTAGCAAAATTCAAAAATGTGCTTTGGGTTCATGCTCTGCCACAACCTGCACAGATATGCAGATAGTTGGTTTTGTCATACTGTAAATACAATATCATATTGTAACACATTGTTTGAAGTTTAATCTATAAAATTAACGATTTATAATTATTACCGATAACAGTTAACTTATATATGCTATATGGTTTTGGTTTTATTAGGTAGAACAGTCTTCCAAGTTAACTGAAAGCATGATATTTGTTTTAAAAAAATTATTAGTATTTAATAAATAATGATGGCTGACACATGATACACACTTTAATTAACAGCGAAACTGTGATATACATTGTTATAAACATCTTGTAATTATTTTTCTCTATTTGAGTATGTAATTATTCATAATAGTTTATAGCCTTTCATGATATTTTATAATAATTGAGTATATAAACTTCATTAAAACTTTTGTAAGTGAAATACATGTAATTTTGCTGTTAAATATCAGATTTAAGCTATACATTTTTTTTAACCATAAATTTAGCACAGGAATATGCATAATGGACTCATGCGTCACTTTACAACTTAATCATAAACAAAATATTTAAACAGTATATTGATTTAAAGACTCATGAAGAGTGAAACTGTGTCCATGGGTTCATGAACACAGTCTGTAAGTACAGTTATTTTTTCACACACAGAGTTATGGGAAAAGGCTTCTAATATCAAATGAAATAAGCAATCTGAAATGCACATTTATGAGGGAAAACAACATTAGTATATGATCAATACTTCCGGTGAGATTCGTCAGATCAACGCTGTTAATGCAATAATGATGATAATGAAGTTGGTAGTATTGGTGACTTTGTCACTTGCCCGTGAGATTTGTCAGACCAACTCTTATGTATGTAATAGTAATAATGATGATGGTGGCAACTTTTCTGTTTCATCAGATTATGACTATTTTCATTATATTGCTAAAAAAAACCTTGTTAAAACTCTAGTAATCATGCATGACTTTTGTTTGGAAATGCTATCCGTATTTTCAGATCATCAATATATATTTAAGTCAGTTGGTCTCCTCATTAGGACAGCAATCTAAGGATGTTATGCGTGCCAGCACAAACCACTGAACGGTGGGCATGCACAGTTTTTTTTTCAGATTTTTTATTCACAACATATTTGATGCAGCAAGTTCCTGTGTCATGGAGCAAACATTGTTCAAGATGGCTCTGAGAAATGGGAATACAAATAGCGCCTAGCAACAAACAACTCGATGGAAACAGCTGTGGAGTTTAAGCGTTTATGGTAAAAGATTTCCTTTATACTTTTAGTAATTTTGTTTTTCTTAATAAAGATCTTCATTTTACTTTTATTCAAAAAAATAATGGGGGAATGTAGTGCATAGTCAACTTACCTTTCTGTTGGTGCATTGGTTTTAAGTGCCTGGTATTTTCATTTATTATATAAAGCATATTATTTATAATATGAAATATAATAACATGAACAAAAAAACTGATCAATTAATGTGTCATAAAAATGAAATAAACCATTCTCTTTGCTTTATAATTATCCAGTGTTTGACGCTGTACGTCCGTCTGTCACAAACTTTCTTTGATTGTATCTCAGAAACTATATAAGATTTCAGCATGAATCTCCATGGGTGTATATACATATATACATGGATGTGTATACATATATATATATATCAATGAGGAGAAGTGCAATACACCAGAACCCTAACCCTACGTTTTCTTAAATAAAAGTTATTGTCATTTGTTGTTTTGTATGATGTTAACTGTTAAGGGCTATATCTCAGATACGATACAAAATTTCAACATGAAACATCATGAGTGGAGTATAGATATTAATAAGTAGAAGTGCCATGTACAAGAACCATTACCCTACACTTTTTTGCATCGGTCTGACTTTTTTTCACGGTCATTAGTCTAATTAATCTCACATAGGTACTATGAGAATCGTAAGATCTGACGATTTTCACGGTCTGACAAAGTTCATGCTACACCGGGCGATTAAATCCAGTGGGATGCATGGAACAAATAATTAACAATATCAAGCATTTTTCGTCCATTTGTTGGGCTAGAACTCTCCTCTAACTAAAAAGGATATATCCCTCTTACATTGTATACTAAAAACACATTTGAAATTATTTTATTTTTTATTGGCAGTGGCGTCATTATTACTAACAGAGTCAATAACTGTTTTGGAAAGCAATATTGATAATCTGATACTTTGTTAAAACAAGAGATGTGTTTGTCAGAAACACAATGCCCCCTACTGCGCCGCTTTGAAAAAAAA
>VMBQ01005817.1:5817-63750 GCA_007657795.1 Dreissena rostriformis | reverse complement strand
TCACCAGATAGAGACTGATCAAGTGTAGCACCAATATATTTAAATGAAGAAGTTGACTGAATATGAGTATTACAACTAACATTGACAAAAGTACCTGATTTTAACATTGGTTTAGAACCAAATAGAATTGTTTCTGTTTTACCTAAATGAAGAGAAAGTTTAATGTCAATTAACCATTGACTGACAGACTGTAATTCATCTGACAGATCTTTTTTAATGAAAGACCTGTTTTTACCTGCAACAAGAATGGCAGAATCATTAGCATACAGAAGAAGTTTATTTTTAACCACTGCCTGTATATCTTTCACATATAATAAGAACAGTAGTGGCCCCAAAATGGATCCCTGGGGAACACCGCAAGTAACCTTAGCACTAGAAGAGAAAGAACCAGATACACCAACAAGTTGTTGCCTGTCAGAAAGGTATGACTTAAACCATTGTAAAACATCAGGACTGAGACCCATGGCTTCTAATTTCATAAGAAGAACTGAATGATCTACTGTGTCAAACGCTTTTTGAAGATCCATTAAAATCATACCTACAAGGTGACCTTTATTCATATGAAACCTAATGAAGTCTGACAAATGGATCACTGACTTGGTCAGGTGCACGTTAACGCACTGCCCAGGTGACGTGTTTTACGTCGACGGTATGAACGATGGCCACCTCTGTACTTTGAGTGACAGATGCTGTAGCAACATTGCTCGAATAGCGCCAAGTTGTTTGCGACATAATCTTACACGATCAATGACGGTTTAACGATTAGGAACATCAAATGGTAGATAAGCTTATTATCAATTACCGCGCTGCTCAATGCAAACTCATTTATATCCAACTTAACCAGCGCTGTTACAGTCGACTTGCTCTAATATCATGTTGAACAAGGTAACGTACACTATGCATGTGATTAATTTTTATTATTATGCGGAGAAAGCATTTTGTTTAATAAAATAAAGTATAGCCCATGTATACATTACCCATAAAATAACTTCAAATATGTTTTATTCGATGTACAGGTCTTTTCAGGATTTCGAGAAAACAAGACGTTATTTTTTCATCACACGCGTATGTGTGGTTATTGTTGTTTTCATAAAAACTTAAGTACTCAACTCTACTTTATTGCGCTATTCATGCATTATCACGGCGTTAATTGCACTTTGTGCATTCTAATGTGGTATTCGTGGACCTTAAGGTAGATATAAAACAAACTTATCGTTGCTTAACTATCCAGTTAACAACACAAAATGACGTTCCGATCCTAAGTGCAGCATTATACAATAAATGCCTCATTTCAGTTGCAAATATAGTTGTCGGGTACTTGTTTAGCATAGTTGCATATAAGCCGGTCAACAACTCATATCATAACAACCGGTATATTTGATAATTGATAGATTAACGTTAATGTGTGTATATAAACTATGAAACAGATATGAACCAATAAGAAAACACAATATAATAACGAAAAAAGAAATACCGATAAATAAATAAAAACAAAATACAGAGAAAAAATCCACATCTTGTAAGGCAATGTCCAGTATCATCTTACCATCGCTAGAGGTTATTGTTGATATACTGCCGAGAAAGGCAAACAGTCCAACGGCCAAGGATGTAAAATGAAACACACATTTCCTAGATTCCATATTTGCTCTGTTCTCACTCGAATAACCAATGAAATCCGAGTAGCCACTTTACACTTGCATCTCTATCCACGTTTTGTTTACGTCATTGACATGAGTTCTCACAAGGTTAATCCGCAAATTCACTGCAAACACTAACGTTATTTTAGTGTTAAAACGTTAAAATGTTTATAACGTTAAACCACATCGCGCTAAGGGAATTACCAGCAGCGACACAATACTTCAGAACGTTGGACGCACTCGTGTGTGTAAATGAAAACCGTACACATGGCAAGCGTTTAGTTTTATAAAGACGATGTAGCAAACGGAGTGAAACGAGTTATGATGAAATGTGTGATTTTGCTCGCGAAAGTCTGAAGTCTGGTAAACTTTATGAATTGTTATGTACCGAACTAAAGACAGCCTTGTCACTATGTGTCACGTATTAATATCTGAATTACGTTTAATGAGAAGGAAACTATTGCTTTAAAAAAAATATCAACTTATTGTGTATGAGGTAAACTTTTCATGTGCAGTAAGTGTATGTTGGTGTATGCCATACTATTTAATATGTTGTGTTATTGTCTTTCTAATGTGTCTATATCATGTAGTGTTTATTTCTTCGAGTTTGCGTGTCTCGTTTTGTTTAAATGAGGTGCATCTTATTGTTTTATGCGTATGCTACCGTGTATTATCTCCCAACAAGTATTTGTGTTTGCAACTGCCTTGTACTGTATGTGTTATCTCGTGTTTGCTGCAGTTTCTGGAGTTTCACTTCTTTATATTGAATTCCACAAGAGTTTGATGTGTGCTGCGTGGATGCAGTAACTCGTATCCCCGTACACTTCTTTAATGTTGTTATATTTTCAGCCTTCAGAGGCCTGTAGCGGTATTGATATTTTTATTATGTTTGGAAACCTTGTTTGAGACCTTTCTTATGATAGAATTGCAATACTGCTGCAGTTTCTGGAGTTTTACTTCTTTATATTAAATTCCACAACAGTTTGATGTGTGCTGCGTGGATGCAGTAACTTGTATCCCCGCACACTTCTTTAATGTTGTTATATTTTCAGCCTTCAGAGGCTTGTAGCGGTATCGTTATTTTTATTATGTTCGGAAACCTTGTTTAAGACCTTTCTTATGATAGAATTGTAATACTGCTGCAGTTTCTGGAGTTTCACTTCTTTATATTATTAGGGCTTGATATTCTGCGTCTGATAAAATGCTGTTAATTAATTTTAAAATAACCCGGCCCTCGTTCAGGCTGAATGCTGAACGGTTTAAGTGCAACAAGATAATGATCGGTCATGCAACCTGGTTCGATGCTACAGTTTTAGATTATATTGGGCTGTGATTCTGATATGAGGATGTAGTCTTATCTGAAAACCATAGTTGGTTTGGTATTTGAATGCCATGTACATTTGCACTCTGATGAGTTTTATTTAAGCCACAATTCAAACAGGTAACAGTTTTCAAGTATTATTTAAAATTGTCATATTCTGCAGATGTGTATATAAATTTCCGTTTTTCTTGTCTAATATTGAATTTTCCACGGTATTGAAGTCTCCGAAAGTTATTATATTTTGTATAAAAATTGTCGTTGATAAAGGTATGCAATGTTTTGTTAAACCTTGTAAAAAATACTTTCATCGGATTAAGGACCGTACAAGTTAATTATTATTATTAGATTTTCGTGTATTGTGATGTCAGGGCTCGCTAGTCTTCCAGTACTTATTATAAAAAAAATGGTTAGCAACACATTTTATTTCGAGATTGCAAAAAAATACAAATAAAATTATAAACAATAATACAAGCATGTAATGCAATCAGAAATGAACAAAATTACAACGGAAACACATCTTAGGTTAGTTTTCTAATGCATGTAATTTTGTGTTGAAAAAAATAATTTAAGGAATATAGAAGAAAGAAAAGACAGACACTTTCCTGTGTTTATAGATCAACATGGATGTATAAATTGTACTATCTGATGAACAAGGCATAGATACAAACATTAATAGGTGCATATAAGTATATAGAGATTTTTCAGTGAGTAAAGACAAACAATGATGTATAAGTTGTAATAACAGATGAAAAGGCATATAGATATAATAATAGGTGTTTATAATTATGTTTTTGACACAAAGATCATAAATATAATTTTATGTAAGTAATGGCACGCTGTAAAATGCACAATAATCAAGTTTTCATTCTAAGTTTGAGAGACAATTGCATTAAATAGTTCCCATTCAATGTCAAAGGATTCTAAATAGTTTTTTGAAATTGATAATTTTTTTTTCAAGTTATCATATTCGCACTTTATGTATTTCTTGGCTCCAGCTATGCTTGGAATGCATATATTTATTTTACACTTGTGTAAGGAAAGTTTTATAAACAAAAATAAAATTATTTATGGCACTAGCAGACTTTGTCAAATATCCTAGAAGAAAAAAATGTCATATTAATGCAAGAAAAGATTGACCTGGTAAAATTTCATCAATAATTGCTTTATATACCTGACATTCAGAGAATAAATGTTCTAAATGTTTCCTCACTTTGTTTGCAAAAAGAACATAATGGATCATCAGTGATTTTCATTTTGTTCAAAAGACTATTTGTTCCAAGTATCCTTCCAGTTATTATATCTTTAAAGTTGAAGACCTTTATATTTGAGTAAGTATGGAGTTTTATTGTTTGCGATACTTCATTAACATTGTATACAATCTGACGCATATCAATAAAATTACCAATTTGTTCATAAATTTGTTTTCATCTAAAATCCAAATGAGATCAGATACAGTTTTAGACTATGAAGAGCTTAAGTTTTATCAATATTAAATAAATATTCATCAGCCAGCACCCAGTACGATATGCTTTAATCAACACCCTTGTATTGCTTACCATAAGATGATTATTCAGCCATACTATGCTTGTCTTTGAGGTCTGGGCAAGGTCATGTTTCTTCTCCTGTGTGGCTTACTGGAGTTAGATCCAGCAGTATCTGAATCCCATGATCTTCCTGGGTCATTTCGGCTGTTTGCTGGCTGTGTAGGCACTTTTCAACAAGAAGATGGTCCCGTGAAGCCCTCTGGACAGCTTTCCGTGTCATTATGTTCACAGTTGCATTTTCCCCAGTCTCAAGTATGTTTTTGAGAGTGGCTTCTTCCATTGCACCCCCCACACTCCCCCAAGTTCATACATGTATGAAAGCATCCCAACATCTGACCAACGTTTTTTAAGCAACTCCTTTGGGGCGCATACACGATGTTTTTGGCAGCCTTCCAATACAAGGGTTGTTCAAACTTTACAATAGTGGGAAGGCTGTGGCAAGGTTGCAAACAAAGGCTTATGTTGACAGAATGCACGCTTTGTCCTTCTAGTACATATTAATCATATGCAAGAATTTGACTGACAACATCCCAGGGAACTGGATTTTCTAATGCATGCTACGCATTATTCCCGCCAATTCGGTGTAACCTGCCTGAACCTGAAAAAAATAGATCATGTTGTCATAATCCAGAAATCGAGGCAGATCCAAACTATGGCGTTTTACATAACAATCATCACGTTTGAGTCAAACTTTATTGACTTGTGGTCCTTTGTATTGTGTCGGTGGACGCCATGTGAGATTTCTGTGTAACATAATAAACTGAAAACTACATGTATGTCTGACGATTCTTATGTGTTATAATCCCCCCTGAAACCCTCGTATAGACACCAAATTGATCAAATGTGAGTGGATAGTTACGTAGTTATGATCATTAATACGTTTCTGCGGCCATCTTGGCGACCATTTTTGACGCCATGTTGGATTTGTGTGTACTATATCAAACTTATACAATGTCTGATGATATTTATGTGTTCTTTGCTCCTTGAATCTTAGGTACAGACACCATATTCATCAAATTTGATTAGATATTTACATAGTTATGATCATAAAATAGGTCTTGGAGGCCATCTTGGCGGCCATCTTGAAAAAAAACTTTCCGGAGGTCCGATTGTGGTTAACTTTTGATATAAATTTTAAAGGGCCTTCTACCTCTACCATACCAGGATCAGTTAAAATACCTTTTGTTGCAATTTTTGTTGTTCAGAGTGTATATTAACCCTACTAAAAAAAAACTTGAAATGCCATCACGTGACAGTCTCCCCCACTTGACCCGGCTCTATAAATCAAAACTTTGAATCTTGGTATAGGCCAGCTTTGACTGCATCATATACAGTGTAGTAATATGCAAGGTTTTGTATTTGGATCAATCATAACTTCCTAGGTGGTCCATCCATCATTGTGAGATTTCAGTGTTTACATTTTGAACTTGCTAGTCGTTTAGTGGTCAAGAGAAACTGCTGAAATTGCTTTTCTTGTAGTGGTAAACAGGAACTGTTGAATTGCTGGTCGTGTAGTGAGCAAGGGAACGTTTTGAAGCTTGCTCCTATTTGCTTCAGTCGTAGAAAACGGAAGTTTTGTTCTCGTTGATAGTAGTCGTTTGCGTATTGGACATGAACATTGTATTCAGGGATTGCTTGTGAAATCTTCTAGGTCGTGTATTGATTCATTGATTTGGGTTTCACCCACAGCTGTACAAGTTTCCGAGATTATTCTAAGAAACCTCCTATACTTATTTTTTCCCAAGAAACAGTTTATAAGCTGAGTCAGTTATATTTGTTATTTGCCTAGTTTGAACGTGTTGACTTCTTTCAACTATTCCACGTAGATGTATCATTGTTGAACTATAATGCTGATGTGTTGAATCTTGTAGATGTTTTAATACCTGCGATAACGTTTTGGCAACCAGTGTCAGCCACGCGTGGTAAAGGTATGGCTGACGTGTCACTAGTAATAAGTGATTAGTTCTGTAAACTATACTACAATGAGTAGAGTTTAACAGAAACGTTTACATACTGTCGAGGTATGAACGTTTCATCGTGATTCAGAGAAATTGCCTGTTGAGGAGTCTTGCTGTTTCTGGAAGCTAGTTTGACCAAAGATTAAGGTAAAAGATCGCAATTAACTACACTGTCTGATATGCAGTATATACTGTCAACCTTGTGTCACTGTTTGCGAGGGTGTGGGCAGTACTTTTACACGGATTTACATATCAAATTCCGTCAAACGCAGGACTTAACAGTAATAGTCAACGAAATAATTTTAATCTTATAACAATTAAATTACTCGGTGATTTATTGTTCATTGCAACTGCAACTTTCTGAGGCACGAAGAAATGTAGTTAATGCATAGATCGGCTAAATTCCGTCTTGTTATAAAGATACCAAGACTCAGTATTATATAGTTCAACTCCCAGATCATGTAAATGCATCTTATTAAAAAGCCTAAATACGTGCCCAAAATGCAAGATTTCATAGTTTCGATGTATATGTAAAATATAACATAAATTGGGTCCGACACGTTCATAAAAGGCAATTGGTAAGCGGTTCAGAGACAATTAACCGATGAACATGTCAATTTTCGGTGATTCTGGTTGAAATGTGCTACAATAAAGGTAAACATTGGTCTTTAAATTGTTCATGCATTTGATTTTTATTCGTTGATCCACCTATCGCGTTTCGGTGTCAATTTGAATTTGCGGCACGGAACCACGTTCAGGAGTAACACAACAGTGCCGCATTCACAATTATAAAATGCGTTTAGATGAAAAAGGCATGACCTTGTTTGACTACTTATTACACACGCTTTAATGCTTTGATCAACATATACATGAATCCTTTTTATCGTGGACTTTAATTTGGTAGCTACATTGCATCTTCATTGCGCGTTTTAGCTATATTTCCGAGATGCGTGTAATAACCCCGTGTAATTAAAATATCTTAATGAACGATGCATCTGTTATCAGACTTGATTATTGAAACGTATATGGTACACCCTGATGCTGTGATGATGTCACAATTCTATGACGGCATGATATGCATAAGGTGTCATGGCGTAAACAATAACTCAACGTGTCGACTTAAACTACGATGGCAAGTCATTCTCACAAGAGCATGACGCCAACAATTATGTTGATTTGTCGACTAAGGATAGGATTTCAAGACTTAAAGAACCAGCAAGTTGGCATAACAGCCTAACTCTCTGACGATATTTAATCCTTTAGCCGTCCTGTATATTTAACTATTTCTATGATGTGTGTTGTTTACTGTATGGTGACATATATCTTGATGACTTGATATACAGGGTGGCTAAAGGATAACATATCGTCAGAGATTTAGGCTGTTATGCCAACATGCGGGATCTTTAAGTCTTGAAATCTTATCCTAAGTCGAGAAATCAACATATTTTATGGCGTCATGCTCTTATGAAAATGACTTGCCATCGTACTTTAAGTCGACACGTTGAGTTATTTTTTACGCCATGACACCTTGTTCATATCATGCCGTCATATAATTTTGACATCATCACAACATCAGGGTCTACCATATACGTTTCCATACTTGATAGATCAGCATTACGTATCTATAAATAGGAAACATGTATAGACAATAACTATATCATGCATGGTAAAAACCAAACCACGATCAATCCTCATTTTTCAACTTCTTCTTTTGAATGCTAGATGATCGCGCAAATGGCTTGTTTTCGTGTACTATCATAAGGAAACCATTAAAAGGAAAACAATATGTTTCGGATATTGTCTCAAGTCGCGTGAATCGCGCGATAAGAGCGTCGATATGACAATATTAATGTAAATGGAAGCTAATGTGATGGTAATGGAAGCTGATGTTCTGTTATTGGGTAATACAATATCTATGCTGGTTAATGTTCACAACAAATATTATCACGCATGTGACTGAAAAGTAAACATTAAATATGGTCTTAACTGTACTTTACACAATATTACACAGGGTTGTTAAAAATATATAAAAGAAACACATTAACGTCACAAGGCAGGCCTTGTTTTCGTATCAGTCAGGCCAATATGATCAATTTAGTCCGTGGCAACTTTTTTCATTTCTGAAAAGAAGCCGATCGCGCGACTTCAAAAAAAAAACTGGCATTCACACTCAGTCTTATACAAAGGTGATACATACAATTGAAACACAATCAACGAAGAATTAAAAAGGAAAACAATAATTAAACGCAGTTCACAATTCAATTTATTTAAATATTGATTAAAATTGAAACTATAGATTAGATGGATGACACTACCGGTACTTAAGATTCAAAACGAGGCCCCGTACAAAATAATAAACGAAACGCTCTCGTCAATTAGAACTTTACTCCAATTACTGTGGCAATACGATTGAGATATGCGCTTCAATTTTCTGTTCACCAATCCATTAATCTTAATTTTAGTTCATCCACTCTGGGTTTTTTAAAACATGTGTATCCAGAATGTGTTTTGGATTTGTTTGATAGTATTTTTTTGTTTTAATATTAAACTGTTTAAAACAACGAACGCGTCCAAATTGTTGTCACATAAATCCAGAGAGTCTAGCTTGTTTTCGTTACGGAAATTAAGTCGAACTTGATACGTCATAAATTCCGTCAAAAGTTGAATAAAAATAAACGTATGGAACGCTGGTATGGTAATATATGTTTTTGCGAAGGAACACGTGATGATGGTTTTTTATATAACAATAAAACAATAACAGTACAACGATATGCACTTTAATTTTCCGTTCTTCCGTTAATTAATCTTAATTTATTTAAAGACACGCTAATTTTTTCTAACGTTTTTTTATCGAATGCTAATAACTCTGACCAAAAAGCGATTTACATGTGTACTGAATCGAAGTACTGGTCAGAGCGATTGAGTTTGTTCCCATTGATGAGTCAAATTATTCATGACACACACGCATTCTAAAATATCTCTTGGATTGGTTTGATAGTCTAAAAATAAATTACTGTTTAAAAAAAACAACTTTGTTTGAATTGGTGTCATGGAAATTCAGATAGTCTTGCTGAAACTGGTGCGTTTCCTCACAGACATTACTTCACACGGGAAACGTCATACATTGCGTAATTAGTTGAACGAAAATACAAGTGTGGAAATTTGGAAAGCTGTTTCTGTAATAAAGTTTAGTGAAGGAACAATATATGATGATATGTAATATAAACGATAACATACGGCCAACGGCCATCGGGTCGTCATATCGGCAGCGGGTCTATAAGACGTCCTGACCGGGTTTGCCGTGTGTTATTGTCTAAATAATGAATCGTTTTTATACTGCATTTACTTTCAACTGGCGTATAATTCTTAGAGTTTTAGTACTAAAAACGCAATCTCAAGTCGTTAATATAAAGGATTGTCTGGGCAAACTGCGGATCACTAAGTACACTGCCTGCGCCCCTTGCTTTATCCGAAAGTTCAAGCCCACAGTAATTAAAATCCCCGTAGACGTAGACGTCGTTAACTAAAATTCATGCAGTCAAAGTGCAGCAAACCGCTGAGTATTGTCTGAGTATTGTCTGCAGCGGCGCTCAAAATATAGCAAAGCTACAAATGATTTGCTACTTAACTATGGTATATGTTTTTGATTTGTGCCAGAAATCATAAGATAATGCTACTCATTTGTTTTAAACATGAAATCGAAAACTTGTTGACGCTTTACAAATGGTCGCGGGTTGAAGTGTCTTAAAATTGATAGCCTTGTATTATGTCCTGATGATTTGTATTTTTGCATCAAATGGATGGCACATCGACGGAGCAAACCACGTTCGATATGTTTTCTTGTGAAAAGTAATAATATTCGCATGAGACAACCAGTCGGTAATATTGCTATGTTTTTGATCAGGCATTCTTGAATGTTTTAATTGATTTGGTTTCATACCAAGATGGCATAGCACTGTTGTATCTGGGCCAACTTTATGTCATATAGCAGGTGCACGAACCATGTTTGCCGTCAAAGTAAACATTAGCGAAGTAATCCGTTTGTTATTTCGGTATTTATAATTTGGCTAAAAGTCACAACATTTTTTTACAACATCACGTGATGCACTGTCTGCAGAATCAGGGTGTTATCGAAACAAAATGATTGCATGTTCGACTTAAATGGTATCAAGTGAAACGCAAAGAGATTAGGTATTCAAACATTCTTTTTTTTATGTAGTTATAGAAGGCTAATTGACAAGCCAATTGTGAAAAGATACCAAAACTTATTAGTTTCACTTGTGTTTCAAATTTTGATTGATTTGTTTGTGTTATCACATAATATCTACAACACTCTCAACAAATCATTGACTGCCTGCCTCAGGTAGTACTGATACAAAAAGAAAACACCGCAGATGAGCCAAAACGGTTTCTTTAAAGGGCTTTTCGTTGATTTATTATTATAGCAACTGTATCCAGTGCACGTTGACAATGAGCGCTATGCGTAGCATAGCGATATTTCTCCTAAATTACCCAAACGCTTGGAAAACTGGGCTAAATTCATCTGCGTAAAGTGTCGTCCCAGGCTAGCCTGTGAACAGGTTAATTAGGGGCGACACTTTTCCGGGTAAAATGGATTTTCGCTCAGAAGAGACTTCCTTTAAGCGAAAAATACCATTAAAGCGGACCTTAGGAATATGCATTAAGCATTGTTTTTCCAGAATGCGGCTCAAATGTCTATTACATTATCGGTTGCCCTTTCCCTTTTGTCATTGGTCTTCAACAGCATCTCACTTTTACTTGAAAACAATGTAATACGCTTCCTGATAATGCTTTACTTGGCAGAGGCGTATCGAATCTGTCATATTTACGCCTGTTTCGCTTTGGAATACCATATTGCTGACTTACTCGAGGGGTTGTTGTCAAGTAAAATAGCATGCTTAATAACGTTTATGCGAGAGTTGTACATGATTAAACGACTAGTTGATCTATTTTCAAGAAAGAGCGCTCATAAGATGTTTACAAGTTGTTGATAACGTTATACTTTCCACACGAGCCTTCATGACGTATTTACAGACGATGCATCGAAGACAACATCACTTGTCAGAGTATGCGGGGGGGAGACTTAACGTAATTCAGAGTTCGATGCAACAACACCTTTGACTGATCTTTATTAAACTGAGCCTCGTTCTGGGAAAGCTGGATTGTCGTTAAAAAGACTGATTCTTTAAACAAAAACAATATAATACAAGTGGACAGAGTCGTCCCTGATTAGTTTGTGTTGACTGCACATGCTAATGTTTGACGACACTTTACACACATACATAATGCTCAGTTTTTATTTGTGAGCGAAGCTCACAAATGATGCAGTCGCAATTTTGCAAATCAGCATGCCTTTAGGCCCGTAACCCATGACTGCCTGTGTGGATAACTCCAGTCAAATTTAGCAGACGATAAATGCTTAAAGCGTTTCTGTTTATACTTAACTGGTACACTGCAGCAGACGACAGCCTGTTATTATGTAAACAATAGGTTTAAGAGCTTGTGGGACATATTGGCCAGTCTAGTGTTTCAATCAACTTGTGCGATGACATTGGTAAGTTTATCATTGAAATCTGTACATATTGGCTGCTTTCAGGTAAACGGGGCTTAATGCTGCCTTAAAGGTCTTTCATGTGGGCAAAATTGTTTCTCAATCATTTAAAGAAAATAAATAGAGTATTAGATACACAGACATATTGTTGTTATGTTGTCTAAGTTATCTCTATAACAAAAATATGAGGATAAACAGTCACACACATCTAGATCTGTGCTTTAAGACACACTCTTTAAAATTTGAATGTGTTGTGTTCATTTCAAACTTGCGATATAAAAAGCTATAACATAAGTTTTAAAACTGAGGTGCTTCTAAGATTATGCAATAGCGAACAAATTCAGTGCCTTCAGCGCTTTGATTCCAGAAAGAGGTCGAATAAACTATTTGCCATAATGTACATAGATATTTTAAATGTGATCTAGATGTTCCAAGGCCTAGATTATAGCATATTTGTATCATACAGCGTACCAACAACATGATTTAATTTCCTTTTGCTCGATATTTTATGGCATAAATGATAACGTAAGTGAGTTTTAAATTGCCATGTATACACATTGCATAATTACATCATTGATACATTATATACATAATTTGGGAAAGAAACTTAATGCGTGTGCGTTAAGTGTCGTCACAGATTAGCTTGTACTGAATAGCGCAGGCTTATCTGGGACGACACTTTATGAACATGCATTAAGCCCCGTTTTTCCAGAGCGCGACTCATATCAATACAAAAGAACACGGGTCATGTTCTGACAATCCCACCATTCTCAACATCCTTCATAAACATTATCAATAAAGAAATATAAAGAAGTGAAACTCCAGAAGCTGCAGCAGTATTGCAGTTTTATCATACACACCTCTGTGGTCCTTTATTTATGGCAAGGAACCAATTGCCAAAACGGTACAGTACCGCACAAAACGAAACAACATATACACATAGTAGAATAAAGCTGGGGTCACCGCCTTGGAACGGTCAATGCTAAGCATTGGGGGTTTAAACCAGTTAATAAAGAAAGCCACACTATATATAATACATATTTAAATAGAGGTTTCAGGATAGTATATGCCTGTAACATATATCTCATTGCTTGCAACGATCGTCTTATTAAATCCAGTCTACTGCTTTCTGTGGGCACGACAGGACGACAGTAGTACACGCCAGTTTTGCAATAGGCTGCTTAGTAAATACAAGTATTCATTTGCTTATTTGTAAGTGCGTGCGTCTTCTTGTGAGTTGCATACCTTGTTTTCGTGTGTATCCAGTCACGCCAGCCGTTTTATGTGGCTTCGAGGTGGATTTGTATCATACGTGGATGAGACCGTTCATGTATTAATTGTTGTGAGAAATAGCAAACAGCTGTCAAGACAAACTGTATTGCAAATGATATTGAACACCATTAAATCACAGTCGGAGCAAGAAACTACAAGAATAAATAATCACAATATAATTAAACAACCAGCCATGTACCGTACAAGACGTCAAAACAAGGACTGTCAGCGATTTTGAAATGGATTGCCGGGTATTTATCACATATTGAACAGAAACAAAAACACAACTGTCCACGTAATTCCAATTTTAACACAACATATACATACACCCAACGTGTACGAGCATAGACACTATAACAATATATTAATATTGTAGTGCATATATGCATATAAGGAATATAAAACAGTGTGAACTGCGCCTGAGCCAACCAACGCCCATCTGTCTGAGTATCCACGTGGGTAATAACTCAAAAAGGCCGGAGGCCTATATCACAAATAAACAGAACTTGAACTTGAATTTTATATTGTTGAGCAGTGCATATTCTTTGGCAAAAAGGTTGTCGCATTTTGCTATAATTACAAATACAATTCTAAATACAATGTACATGTATAACAAACATAAGAAACGATCATGGGCAAGACAAGACTGCTCATGATATAGATGTAGAACAAATCTGTTGTATTCAGCATCGTAATAAGGGTTTTAATAATGCAGAACAATACAGCTTTCAATGTCGTTGACACAAACTAATCTAATACAGACTTGCCGAAGCACTTATTTCTTATGTCAACACAATACTTGCGAATACAATGCGAACAAACAAAATACACGATCTATTTACAACTACCTGAGAAATCTACAAATCGTCCCCTCCGCGCGAAAATGGCCAATCTCAGTTTTGGCACGAAAACGGGTTTTGACATTTTCGCAATGGTGAATACAGCCCGCTTCTCCCGCGAAGAATTCCAAGGTCCTCTCAAATCGGCTTACAAAGTTATACCCATGTGATAATTTGGCGAAGTTCATTGGTTGGACAAAATGTCTGCGAACAATTCCAAACTGAATGTAAACAAGTCGAAAAAATATGAGAACATTGTCTAACTCAAGCTGTCAAAGCTTGATTTAAACAACTTGCTCATATTAACTACAGAAACAGTCAAATGTCACTTTATACGTTTTGACACATGTAGGGATATCTTAAAAGTCATAATGCAAAGTTTTAGCTTCATTCTGTAATTAAAAAATATACTGAAGTTTTTTCACTCTCCTGAAAACTTGTTAATATTGAGTTTGGCCATTTTCGCGGGGAGGGGACGATATGTCATTTCATATTGATCATATAACTATATATGAATAACATGTCAGTTCATATTGATAATATAATTGTACATTAGTTACATGTCAGTTTATATTGATCATATAACTGTATATGAGTAACATGTCATTTAATATTGATCATATAACTGTACATGCGTTACATGTCAGTTCATATTGATCATATAAATGTATATGCGTTACATGTCGTTCATATTGATCATATAACTGTACATGAGATACATGTCAGTTCATATTGATCATATAAATGTACATGAGTTACATGTCAGTTTATATTGATCATATAAGTGTATATGAGTTACATGTCAGTTCATATTGATCATAAAACTGTATATACGTTATATGTCAGTTCATATTGATCATATAACTGTATATGAAGTACATGTCAGTTCATATTGATNTGTTGACTGCACATGCTAATGTTTGACGACACTTTACACACATACATATAGCTCAGTTTTTTCCAGAAAGAGGTCGAATAAACTATTTGCCATGATGTACATACATATTTTAAATGTGATTTAGATGTTCCAAGGCCTAGATTATATCATATTTGTATCATACAACGTACCAACAGACATGATTTTATTTCCTTTTCCTCGATATTTTATGGCATAAATGAAAACGTATGTGAGTTTAAAATTTCCATGTATCGTTTACTAATTGCATAATTACATCATTGATACATTATATACATAATTTGGGAAAGAGGCTTAATGCATGTGCGTTAAGTGTCGCCCCAGATTAGCTTGTGCCGTAAAGCTCAGGTTTATCTGGGACGACACTTTATGAACATGCATTAAGCTCCGTTTTTTTTCCAGACAGTGCGCGACTCATATCAATACAAAAGAGCACGGGTCATGTTCTGACAATCCCACCATTCTCAACATCCTTCAGAAACATAATCGATAAAGAAAGCCACATTATATATAATACATATTTAAATGCCTATAACATATATGTCATTGCTTGTGTGGTGAAATTGACCGAACTGTCAATGGATCGTTCCGACCGTTTTGCCCAATTGCCCTTTTTACCTAAGAACGCGAAAATTACGTCAGAGTGCAGATCCGAATCCTAACAGATACACAGTTTCTTGTTATCGTTCATAATCTGAAGGGTTTCTGCGATGTCCTCTCCTATGGATATATCCACCCGTGCTTATCTTAGGTAAGTATTTGCGTGTTTATGTCCATAAGTAATATAAATGGCGCTGCGAGCACCAAACTTGCAGCATTTTAAATTGTAAACAGTCGGCTATTTTTAACCGTAGCGTTCGAAGTCGGCCATCTTAAAAAAAATCAAGTTTCACTTAAATTGTCAGGTTTTAATCGTTATTTTGTTTACTAAACGTTAATAAAATATTTGTTTAAAAAATTTAAAGTACTTTTCATTGAATTAAACCGATTTCGTCGGTTTTTGTCAGCTTATTGGCTGAATTTTAGGTTTGACTTTTAATGTCATATTGCGGTTCGTTGAACCGTATAACTGCCTTACCTGTGTTTTCTATTTATGAGGTTGTCTATTTTCACTGTGCTGAATTGCTGATGCATATAATTTATCACACGGGCAAATTTAGAGCAGTGTTCGTTTAAATTGCTCTGTCGTATTTACTCACTGCAATTTGATTGTGATTTTGTCACAATATCAGCAGTGGAAAATGACAATTTATTTTGTTACAAATTACTATCGGGTGATTTTTTGGGGATTTCTCTTGAGTATTTATATGCTCAAATAGATTGTGACTTATCGATTACATTGATATATACATTGATTTGTGATTTAATCACATTCTCACTACAAGTGAGGTTTAATACTTTCACTTGTTATCTATTACTAAATGTGTTGATGGTTTTTTACGTGTTAAACCATATGACCTCAATGGGGTTTTGTGTTTTTCATATTCAATGCCAATTTGAAGTTTAACGGGCATTTGAATGTGTTATTGTTCCTTGTTTTTTTGTTGTTTTTTTCGCTGCTTGCACGCTTCAAAGTGTGTGGTCTGTTTATTATAATCCAAGTCCCTTGTTGTGTGTTATTTACAACAATCAACATACCTGTATTATGAATATTGATGTTGTTGGCATCCGTCTCAAAAATCTTGTCCAACGATATATTGGAACGGTTTTCTTTGGATTACCGTATACCTACATTTAGTCAATAAGCGCACCCATTGTTTTTCACATTTCTATTACCGTAGTCCCTATTATAAATTGTTATTATTTATTGCACGGTCAAACGTTCTAAGTGAGGGCTATAAATCTTAAATTTTATATTTCAAACCAACAGTTTGCAATAATTGTAATATAAATTCATTGTTTAACAATTTATTTTTTTAACTAAATGACCCAAATGTTCATTATGGATTAACATTTCCTAATTAACATTTGTATCAACGTAGCATCTGATTTTGGTCATGCTTTGGTTCAGTACATCTGAATCTTGGGCGGAGACCGAACTGAAAGGTAATGAGGAGGGGGAGTGGCATGTAGAGGGGGCGACGCAAGTAAGTGGACCAGTCATTAAACCGGTCCAGCAGGGGTCAGTGGAAAAGCCTGTGAAATATCGGGCTGCGAAACCGACACCAGTGGTATGGGAGGCACATCCTGTGCGATATCAGGGGGTGGCGCATATGCCGTTGACCCATGGGGTCGAGTCGGGTCAATACCAGGCGGTGACTCAGGTGCCCGTGGCACATAGGGTGTACCCCGTACAGTACCATGCCATGGCACAGGCGGTACAGCCTGTTCAGTACCAGCTCACACATTGCGTGCAGTCGGTTAAATATTAGGCGTTGACTCAGGTGCCCGTGGTACATGGGGTGTACCCTGTACAGTACCATGCCACGGCGCACAGAGCACAGCCTGCCCAGTACATGACGCCGGTCTCACAGGGNCGAGGACAAAACAACACGCATTGCCTCTCCCATGTTTAGCATGCCCAGTTCGTATATATTTTGCGGCAAATGTTATTGCCAAATTATTCGCATGGCGCTTATTAAATAAATTATCTTCTCTAATAGCACATGAATGTGACAGATATTGCCGAGATCAAGGTTCATAGGAATCTTCTCTTGAAGCAAACACAAATTATACATAAAACAATCATTACATAAACAAATTCGGCGTTTGGATGTCTTTTTGCTCGTTGATTAGTTTTAATGGAAAGATTTAGTTCCACTAAAATACGAGTATATTTGACGTCTTTGCAAATAACAGTTTTTCCGCAGTAATCAATTGTTGATGCCCACAGGGAGAGCACTTTGTTATCCTAAGAACTAAAGCTCCCCAGCTACTATTGATTCACCTTGTTCAACTTTAATAGCTTCGAAAAGCTTATCTAACTTGCTTGTTACATGGTCCGTTTCTAAATTAAAAACATCATAAGTTGATTTTAACATCTTGCGTTGGCATGCATTTTTGTTACGGTGCATTGATACTAAAGCAGCAAGAAGAAAATAAAAAATGGTTATTCTTGATTGAAACCTTATGAAACTGTCTATATTTCTGTGGTCAGAATACCTAGGTGGGGTAAAATTGTTGCTGCAACATGCCGGCATTCGTCCTTGTGATGCGCTGTCGGCCATTGTGTCTAATCGTTTGTCATCTTTAAAATATGTATTCGTGGTCCTTGGTGTGCGTTATACTATACAATTCGTTTATTAATTGGCCTAAGAAAGCACCGCTCAACCCTACAGTGCTGTATAACACGTGTATAACAACTAAGCCGGAGTACAAAGCTGAAAGTCGGTGGGGACTTTTATTCAAACACTCGAGGCGAGTTTCATGAATAGGCATAATACGTATAGAGCAGATTCGACATGTGCATGCTTATTCCTTCAAAGGGTATAGAAAATATGGAGCAGAAATCAAATGGAGGATCTGACCTTTGACCTTCCAGTATGACCTTGACCTTGAGCCAGAGCGACTGAATGTGCCTTCTCCACATCTTTTTAAAGACAATAACATTTTATGAAAATCTTTTAAAGGATCTAAGAGATAAAGCAAATATGAAAATAAAGGCTCAAACTTTTAACCCTAAAGTTTGACATTGAGTCGGCCTGACTGACGTTAAGGGCATTCCTACAATCGGCCTCAAGCTTGACGTTGGTAAATTGACCAAACAAAAGACGAGCATAGAACTTCAATGCAACTTGATTTTCAAACTATTGAAAAGAGAAGTTGTGCAAACTGTAAAAAAAACTAGAAAGTGTAAGAATTACAGTGACCTTAAGAAAACTAGTCAGAATTGTGTTAATTTTCACCAGTAATATCCGTTATGAGCAACTTAATTGGCCTGCAATATATAGTAAAATATGGAAAGCCTTGACTGTCTTATACGCACAAAATGAAAAGTGTTGTGTCCAAATAGCACTATATTTAGTCACTTTGTCCATATATTAAGTCAATATGTTGTTATATTGGGTGCATTCGTCAATATATTATGTCAAGCCACCCTTATATTGAGTCAACGAACCCATATATAATGTCGATGTGACCTTATTTTATGTCAATACGTCAATATATGACGTGCATTTGTAAATATATTATGTCAAGCCACCCTTACATTGAGTCAATATGTAATTATATTGGGTGCATTTGTCAATATATTGTGTCAAACCATCCTTATATTAAGTCAATCTGTCATTAGATTGGGTGCTTTTGTCAATATATTATGTGAAACCATCCTTATATTAAGTCAATATGTCATTATATTGGGTACTTTTGTCATTATATTATGTCAAGCCACCCTTACATTGAGTCAATATGTAATTATATTGGGTGCATTTGTCAATATATTGTGTCAAAACATCCTTATATTAGGACAATCTGTCATAACATTGGGTGCTTTTGTCAATATATTATGTGAAACCATCCTTATATTAAGTCAATCTGTCATTATATTGGGTGCTTTTGTCAATATATTATGTGACACCATCCTTATATTAAGTCAATCTGTCATTATATTGGGTGCTTTTGTCAATATATTATGTGACACCATCCTTATATTAAGTCAATCTGTCATTATATTGGGTGCTTTTGTCAATATATTATGTGACACCATCCTTATATTAAGTCAATCTGTCATTATATTGGGTGCTTTTGTCAATATATTATGTGACACCATCCTTATATTAAGTCAATCTGTCATTATATTGGGTGCTTTTGTCAATATATTATGTGACACCATCCTTATATTAAGTCAATCTGTCATTATATTGGGTGCTTTTGTCAATATATTATGTGACACCATCCTTATATTAAGTCAATCTGTCATTATATTGGGTGCTTTTGTCAATATATTATGTGAAACCATCCTTATATTGAGTCAACGAACCCATAAATCATGTCGATGTGACTTTGCATAAAGAAAAAAACATCTTTATCGTGTGTGCTTTTGTCATTATATTGAGAGGATCAAATTGACCGGGTCATATCGCACTGTGAACCGATACCCTAGCGCAACAATTGACCAGTCGCCAAATTATCGATCGCTTCGCCCACACAGTCACGTGGTATAGTGATTGCAAAACTCCGACAAGCAGATCCCAATGATGGCGGATTAGGCAGGTGAAATCGTATATTTTGTAATGTTGTATCAGGCTATTTTCTACAATATAAACTGTTAAAGCCGGAAAATAAACTTAACTGCTTTGTAAAACTTTAATACAATCATCTACAGGGGGTATGCTGTAGAGAGAAATTGCGTTATCAAAATAAATGAGTAAACGAAAGACTGACTATCAGAAACGTTTCATATGCATATATAGGGAGCTGAATTAAGATCCATTGTAAAAATGAACATTTATTTTATTATAATCTTGGATTTGTATTAAACGGCCTGAGTGCTATGTATATATAATTATTTTGATGAATATATTAAGTATCCATTCCAAATGACGCATCTATATCTTTATGAATGATTGCGTTTTTTTCCGTTTATTAAAATGTATAGATCTCTTGTTTATTAAAAAAAAAAACACCGATTCTCTTTATTCAGATATAAATCGAATTTTGAGTTAAACCATAATTTNATTATCATGTCAACTTTTGAAAGATTCACTTAATTTGTAGAAGAAAAAATGTGTAGGATCATGTCGATTCTATATTAAGAACTGAAAAAAAATATATTTATAGTCACTTATAAGATCTGTTCGACTAAATCCAGGGTCCCCGTTGGAAATAAGCTTATTCATGTTTACATGTCTAGGCTTTACGGGTTATCCTGTGTATATATCATGTCGTAATCTTATTTAGATCTGTGATAAATGGCACCATTTACGTAATGCAAATGTTTCTGAATATGATAATAATGCATTCTATACGTTATTTATTGCATTAATTGCATTGAATTGTAAATTGCTTGACATGAATACACAAATAAAACTATCTAACTATCTATCTTGAGTATTTAAACCTGGGAATCTTTCATTGTCGGTATGATCTAAGCCTTTGCTTCTCTTTATTTATATAAAGGAAAGTATAACATGAAACAAATGTGCCGATTTCCAATAGCCCCTTATTATCACACATTTAACGACACCTCAAGGTACCTGAAGTAATTTTAATAACTCAAAGTAAATCGATAATTCTAAAAAACTTATTAACTTCTTGTTTTTTACCACTTTTTTGTGTCATTTCAATATGTCTACTCCAAACCAACCAACGAATTTCAAATTTCCAAAACGGAATTTCGGGAAAAAAATCCCGAAGAAAGTTCTTTCAACCCAAAGTGGTTTTCCAGTCACACGTGGCTTCATTACGACGAGGTAAATATAAACATTATAAATGTATTATAATTGTTTTATTATTACTATTGCAACTAGTAAAATAATTATTATTATCATTAGCAGTATAGCAGTAGTAGTAAAGCAAACTATAGCGGTTCTTAGTGTAACTGTTGAGTAAGTACTTATCACATAAAAGATAGTTTTAAACTAATCAAAATTGCGTGCATGAAAGTTCATGGTGCACTGATATTATTTACTTACGCAAAATGCTTCAAACTATTACACATTTCACATTTATAATATAATATTATTGTAGCAGTTTTCACTATTATACGTTACAATTTTCTTTTTCGGTCTTGCGACATTGCATTCTGTCACGTCTGTATGGAAGCAACGAAACAAGGCAAGGTTTCGAACAGCAAAGCGGAGGGCGCCTTCATATCAACTGGGTTCAGCAACTGGAAGGACGCTACTGTGAAATTCAGAAAACACCAGGACTCATATTGTCACAAAGAAGCAGTGGTACGGCATGTAACTCTGCCGAAACAGACACATGATATCGGCGAATCATTGTCAACCGCTCACTCTGAAGAGAAGAAAAATAACAGAAAACAACTTCTGAATGTTCTGAGAAACATACGCTTCCTCGCTCGCCAGGGGATACCTCGACGTTGAGAAGACAGCGGTACGTGCACAATTAGAATCTCTCAGATCTGTCATGGCCAAAAATATGACCTCAAACAATGTTACTATACAAGACATTTGCAAATAGTCAGAGACATGAAACCCGCTTCTCGTACTATGTTCTCCGAGATAGTGACAGTACTGAAACTGATCCTCGTCATGCCAGCCACAAACGCGACTAGCCAACGCTCGTTCTCAGCCCTACGGAGATTAAAATATTACCTACGATCAACTATGACACAGGAACGCCTTAACCATCTGATGATCATGCACGTTCACCGGGAAAAAACTGACAATATGGAGTTACGCCAAGTCGCAAATGAATTTGTCCAGTATAAGGAAACACGGATGTCTACATTTGGAAAATTTTAAGTGTGATGTCCTTGCGGTACCTATATGGTTGCCAGCCAGTGTTCGGTATTAAATGTAAAAATGACATTGTGGTACCTGTATGGTTGCCGGTCAGTGTGAAAATTAACAAACAACTATATAGACAAATTACCATAATTGATTGCGATAGCGTTCACATTTGATTCACATTTGGTTGTCCTGTAATATTATAGTTACCCCATCCCAAACCCACCCCCTCCGCCTCCCCAATGTCAATTTGTTTCCGACGCCCCTGCAACCACGGAGTATAATCTAGAGTCCGTGCGGCAACGTATCGATTTCCATGAAATTATTATTATTATTAACAGAAACGTTTACATACTATCGAGGTATGAACGTTTCATCGTGATTCAGAGAAATTGCCTGTCGAGGAGTCTTTCTGTTTCTGGAAGCTAGTTTGACCAAAGATAACGATAATAGATTGCAATTAACAACACTGTCTGATATGCAGTATATTGTGTCAAACATGTGACACTGTTTGCGAGGGTGTCGGCAGTACTTTTACACGTATTTACATATCAAATTCTGTCAAACGCAGGACTTAATGAAATAATGAACAAAACCTTTTTATAATCAAATTCATTATTCTTCAAACGGTCTAGATAAGTATTCGTCAAATACATGTTATCAAACCAATACTGCCCTATGTTTCATCATGTCATCTTCAATTTAATAAACTTTCAAAATAAAATAAGATACTTTCTAACTCGTTTTAAAACCTAAAGTACATGTAAAGTAATGCAAACAATTATAGCTTCGTTTAGCCTTTGTTCTATCTGAATATAAGAGTGCATTGCTTATGAATTAAATTTCGAAGTGTATTCGTTAGCATAATATAGTGCGTTATTGATAAAGAAAGTTTGAAATTGCTATCATGAAATAGTGCGCAATAATATTTAAATGTTCGGTGAACGCATTTTACAGTAAGTCAATACATTTTTAATTATTGATGCAATCATTAATGAGATGCGATGCTTTGACGACAATCGACCGATGTTTTGCATACATCACTATTACGGTTTTGTTCATGTTATCATCAACACACTAAGCACTAATTTAGAAAAACACAAAATACGTTATCAATGTTGCATTAAGAACCTCCTACCAGAGCGTATTTATACATACAATCTATTTATATGTATTATGTGTTATCGATTATTCATTTTGCACTACTTTATTTTTGAAGGTTTGTAGTACTGTACTTTTTGATTATTTTGTAGAACTGTACTTTTTGATGAAGAAACCAAAAAAGTATCATATATACATGCTCATACAGTGTCAGTGATTATTATTCAAAGTTGTACATAGCTTGTGAATCTTACCCGTGTGACATGTTTCAGGTAAAACGAAAGTTAAGAAAAGTAATACAATTTATATTTATTACAAAAAACACAAACACAGTGTATATGATTGAAGTAAAATTATCAATAGAAGCATTTATTGAAGGTACGCATTTTGATTTATAGTTTAAGTACATACAAGACAGTAAACTGAACCATTTATATCCTTTAATTTAAGTTAATTATGTAGGTATGGTATTGACATATGTGGCGTGTTATGAGAAAACTGGGCAAAATGCTTGTGCGTAAATTGTAATCCCAGATTAGCCTGTGCAGTCCGCACAGGCTAATCAGGGACGACAATTTCCGCTTTTATGGAATTTTTCGTTTAAATGATGTTTCTTCTTAGCGAAAATCCAATTTAGGCGGAAAGTGTCGTCCCGGATTAGCCTGTGCGGACTGCACAGGCTAATCTGGGATGACACTTTACGCACAAGCATTTTGCCCAGTTTTCTCAGAACACGCCACATATGTAAAATTTCACCACTCTGTCAAAACAAGACAATTCTCTTTTCAATTTTATATTCATTGAACAAAAATAGCGCCATCAAATTGAATAATTCAATTACACGGGTTATCATAAACTAGTAGTACATAAATTAAGAGTGAATGTTCAATACTTTTTTTTATAGAGCACTGACATTTATAAAATCATAGTAATTATAATAATATGAGCGACAGGCGCTGCATTAATGGAGGTCTTTTTCCGTACGGGATTCAGCCGGTAAAGGTGTCAATAATAGTTTTGTCTTAAATGCAAGACCTTTTAAAACAGTTTACTTCTGATAAGAAACTATCAGATAAGTAATTGTCACTGTCCTCAACGAGGTGTCGACATACTTTTAAAGTGTGGCACATTTGCGCTCTCCTCGCGCGGTTGAAAGAAAAGTGACAGAAGACGTTGGGTTATATGACCCTGAATCTCACACATATTGCATAAGTGTGCGAGTGATTATAGTGTTTCAACTATATAATAATTAACATCTCGCCTAGAGGAAAATCGCTCCGCCTACTGAATATGAATCACTTGACCTAGAGGTTAATAAAGTTTAGAGCAAAGTGGCGAGGTCGTCCGGTTATCGCAGTGGCTGGTACACGCGCTTCTCATTTAGGTAAAGTCCCCGATCCGATCACATGCAAACCATGAAATGAGCCTCGCTCTGTGAAAAGGGGGATTAATGCATGTGCGTAAAGTGTCGTCTAAGATAAGCCTGTGCATTCCGCACAGGCTAATCAGAGACGACACTTTCCGCTTTTATGGTATTTTCGTTTAAAGAAAGACTGTTCTTGACGAAAATCCAGTTTAGGCGGAAATTGTCGTGCCTGATTAGCTATATATTATATATTAGCTGATTAGATATAGCGATTGCAGTTGCGTGACCCTGTTAACATTCCATTCAAAACTAGTGTGCTCTTGCACCGGACATTTGAAAAATTAGAGCTTATTTCTTGAAAAACTGGGCTTAATGTATATGCGTTAGTGTCAGGGACTACACTTTCCGATTTTATGGAATTTGTAAGGACTTTTCTTCATAACAAACATCCGGTTAAAGGGGAACGTGTTGGACCAATACGACATGATGAAGACATGAGGAATCAAACCGCTCACGAATACTGTTTTGAATATTTTTTGGTAAAAGTGCATGCATATTTTAATTAAAGACAAGATCAACAGCATTTCAAGATGTCAACTTTTTAACTGTATTCAGACAGAATTTCCTCAGCGGATATTGTTTCGGTAAAATCATGATTAATTATGGCATTCAGGAAACTAATTGAAATTTTGTAATTAAATAACGATAATTTTGTGTTAAGTCCTTTTAAAACAATATTGTTTGCACTATAAAACGATCCACACATTTATTGGACACTTCAAACTTATAATTTTTTATTTCGGGTTTGAACGTTATGACGTAGCAATAAACGTGAAATGTCTCTCCAATATGACCCCAAAGAAGCAAACAGTTAGATGTCCGAAGCACCCCGATTGGCGTTTGGAATTTACCCAATCAAAAGGATACACATATAAAATATACGTCTCGATTGTAGACTGTGAGTTATATTGTAAGACTGTAAAGCGCCTTATCTTGAGCAAGCTTAGATAGATCTTATAGTTTTTGGGTCTGCAACGTTGATTATCGTGTCAAAACTGAAAATAACTGATACAAACGTGCCAATCATATGCAAGTTAGTTAAGTCTGGTGTCATTACATCGATGTACGCAAATATCATTTTCTAATCTGTTTACAGGTTTTGTACAAAGGTCAATAGAGATTTTGTTTTGATGAACTTGGTGTTATCAAGGAATGAAAAAGTATCCGTTAAAAATATATACGTAGCTTTTCATATAAGGTTACTAACTGTTAGTAGTTGCAAAGTTTTAAGTAATTTTATCTTAATCCTACGTTGATTTTTAAGTTTCTACTCGAGATTGTTTTCCCAGTTTGATTTTATGCACGTGTGTACTGAATGTTAGCTGCTTATCCCTCGATGTTGTCGTAAACATATCTGCCACCGAGAATGTTAATAAGCATTAATATGTGGAAACTAGAAAATCCACAGTGCATTTTAGTGACCATTTATACGGTAATTACACAGTCCAAGTAATTTATCTCAATATTTCGTTAATAACATTTTTTTATATAGCAGCTTTTAAGAAGCTTTTTTAAAACAACGGAAATATAGGATAAACATTATTATTCCAAAATCAAATGGTCAAACACAACATCCAATACTTTAGCTTCATCGGAGAATTTTCACAGTTACCTTGCGAAGGACGCTGAGTGGAAAACAATGATCAGGGTACCCGAAAAAAGTGGCGTATGTCAGTGGAAAAAGAGATGCAGATATGTTTAGGTTTACACAGTCCATACGTATACATGTTCAAAACNAAACTGGGCAAAATGCTTGTGCGTAAATTGTAATCCCAGATTAGCCTGTGCAGTCCGCACAGGCTAATCAGGGACGACAATTTCCGCTTTTATGGAATTTTTCGTTTAAATGATGTTTCTTCTTAGCGAAAATCCAATTTAGGCGAAAAGTGTCGTCCCGGATTAGCCTGTGCGGACTGCACAGGCTAATCTGGGATGACACTTTACGCACAAGCATTTTGCCCAGTTTTCTCAGAACACGCCACATATGTAAAATTTCACCACTCTGTCAAAACAAGACAATTCTCTTTTCAATTTTATATTCATTGAACAAAAATAGCGCCATCAAATTGAATAATTCAATTACACGGGTTATCATAAACTAGTAGTACATAAATTAAGAGTGAATGTTCAATACTTTTTTTTATAGAGCACTGACATTTATAAAATCATAGTAATTATAATAATATGAGCGACAGGCGCTGCATTAATGGAGGTCTTTTTCCGTACGGGATTCAGCCGGTAAAGGTGTCAATAATAGTTTTGTCTTAAATGCAAGACCTTTTAAAACAGTTTACTTCTGATAAGAAACTATCAGATAAGTAATTGTCACTGTCCTCAACGAGGTGTCGACATACTTTTAAAGTGTGGCACATTTGCGCTCTCCTCGCGCGGTTGAAAGAAAAGTGACAGAAGACGTTGGGTTATATGACCCTGAATCTCACACATATTGCATAAGTGTGCGAGTGATTATAGTGTTTCAACTATATAATAATTAACATCTCGCCTAGAGGAAAATCGCTCCGCCTACTGAATATGAATCACTTGACCTAGAGGTTAATAAAGTTTAGAGCAAAGTGGCGAGGTCGTCCGGTTATCGCAGTGGCTGGTACACGCGCTTCTCATTTAGGTAAAGTCCCCGATCCGATCACATGCAAACCATGAAATGAGCCTCGCTCTGTGAAAAGGGGGATTAATGCATGTGCGTAAAGTGTCGTCTAAGATAAGCCTGTGCATTCCGCACAGGCTAATCAGAGACGACACTTTCCGCTTTTATGGTATTTTCGTTTAAAGAAAGACTGTTCTTGACGAAAATCCAGTTTAGGCGGAAATTGTCGTGCCTGATTAGCTATATATTATATATTAGCTGATTAGATATAGCGATTGCAGTTGCGTGACCCTGTTAACATTCCATTCAAAACTAGTGTGCTCTTGCACCGGACATTTGAAAAATTAGAGCTTATTTCTTGAAAAACTGGGCTTAATGTATATGCGTTAGTGTCAGGGACTACACTTTCCGATTTTATGGAATTTGTAAGGACTTTTCTTCATAACAAACATCCGGTTAAAGGGGAACGTGTTGGACCAATACGACATGATGAAGACATGAGGAATCAAACCGCTCACGAATACTGTTTTGAATATTTTTTGGTAAAAGTGCATGCATATTTTAATTAAAGACAAGATCAACAGCATTTCAAGATGTCAACTTTTTAACTGTATTCAGACAGAATTTCCTCAGCGGATATTGTTTCGGTAAAATCATGATTAATTATGGCATTCAGGAAACTAATTGAAATTTTGTAATTAAATAACGATAATTTTGTGTTAAGTCCTTTTAAAACAATATTGTTTGCACTATAAAACGATCCACACATTTATTGGACACTTCAAACTTATAATTTTTTATTTCGGGTTTGAACGTTATGACGTAGCAATAAACGTGAAATGTCTCTCCAATATGACCCCAAAGAAGCAAACAGTTAGATGTCCGAAGCACCCCGATTGGCGTTTGGAATTTACCCAATCAAAAGGATACACATATAAAATATACGTCTCGATTGTAGACTGTGAGTTATATTGTAAGACTGTAAAGCGCCTTATCTTGAGCAAGCTTAGATAGATCTTATAGTTTTTGGGTCTGCAACGTTGATTATCGTGTCAAAACTGAAAATAACTGATACAAACGTGCCAATCATATGCAAGTTAGTTAAGTCTGGTGTCATTACATCGATGTACGCAAATATCATTTTCTAATCTGTTTACAGGTTTTGTACAAAGGTCAATAGAGATTTTGTTTTGATGAACTTGGTGTTATCAAGGAATGAAAAAGTATCCGTTAAAAATATATACGTAGCTTTTCATATAAGGTTACTAACTGTTAGTAGTTGCAAAGTTTTAAGTAATTTTATCTTAATCCTACGTTGATTTTTAAGTTTCTACTCGAGATTGTTTTCCCAGTTTGATTTTATGCACGTGTGTACTGAATGTTAGCTGCTTATCCCTCGATGTTGTCGTAAACATATCTGCCACCGAGAATGTTAATAAGCATTAATATGTGGAAACTAGAAAATCCACAGTGCATTTTAGTGACCATTTATACGGTAATTACACAGTCCAAGTAATTTATCTCAATATTTCGTTAATAACATTTTTTTATATAGCAGCTTTTAAGAAGCTTTTTTAAAACAACGGAAATATAGGATAAACATTATTATTCCAAAATCAAATGGTCAAACACAACATCCAATACTTTAGCTTCATCGGAGAATTTTCACAGTTACCTTGCGAAGGACGCTGAGTGGAAAACAATGATCAGGGTACCCGAAAAAAGTGGCGTATGTCAGTGGAAAAAGAGATGCAGATATGTTTAGGTTTACACAGTCCATACGTATACATGTTCAAAACAGTATGACATATATAAAAGGATGAAAATGTGATCAGTATTGAATTTCATAAGTTGTTAAATAAAGTATCAATACATGAAAAGGTCTAGGACAATTGCATTACAGCATTAAGAATCTATTTATTAATGTTATAATGATAACATAAAACACCACAAAGGCGAAATCTTCAATATAGCTAGAAGTCAAGCTTGAGTAATACATTATACACAATTAATCATAACACTGTATATCACGCCATCTACAAAGTACTCTTCTGTCATTGGCTGTTTGACGTCACATGCTGACCCCATATATTCTATATGGTGTCAGTAGACTATATGGGGCAGTAGAAACATGTCACATGCTGACCCCATATATTCTTTATGGTGTCAGTAGACTATACTCTTCTCTCATTGGCTGTTTGACGTCACATGCTGAACCCATAAATTCTATATGGTGTCAGTAGACTATATGGGGCAGTAGAAATATTCAAATTTCTGTTATTGGTATATAATGTAATTGAATTTAATATTTTCGATAATACTAGTTACCAAAAAAACAACATTGTTTGTCCTTGTTAATTTGATGAGATAGAAAGTAGTTGGCGTATGTGGAAAACCATATCGGGGCTCGACCTTCGGTCTCGCCCCGATATGGTTTTCCACAGAACCGTATATCCCGTATCGGGTCAGTAACTAACCCTGTAACTATTATTATACAGGTTTCTAAATGCTTTACAGAAACGGGGCTGTTACCAAGCACAGATAATGGAAAGTGATCGGAAGTATTGCCAAAATCAAATGAATGTCGCATGTGCAAATCAGCTCGAAAATGATAAGTAAGTTAGTAAGTAAGTTAGTAAGTTAGGCGGGGAATTGTGACACATATTATGAATCTCCGGATCCAAGCTTATAGTACGTCCGTTGTCCTGACAGAAAATATAGGCAAATCCCTCAACATAAATTTTCTTTCGTGAGTACACAGCGAGATGGGATTAGCGTATAATTGATGAAGATGTTTTGTCATGCACGTTGGTACCCCTGAGGTTTAAAACTTTACATAATAATACGTAGGAATTATTCGCACGTTTAGCATGCTATTTTAGCATGATTTATATCAAAGCAATGTTCGTACATCGACCCAGTGTGCTGACCAGAGAGAAAAGACGGTTTTATTCCATGGAAACACGAGTACGAGGCTAATCAGGGACGACAATTTCCGCTTTTAGTTTAGTTTTGGTTCAAAAGGAAGACTGTTCTTTACGATAATACAGTTTTGGCGCAAAGCGTTGTCACTGATTAGCTTGTACTAAAATGTTCACGGCAACACCACTCCTTTTTGGGGTGTGGCCAGCTCGTGTGGTGCCTTTCTTGAGTCATCAATGATGCTGTATGTATTGACGGTCATTTCAAGATACACAAACGCAAAGAAATGATGGGACAACGTGGTCGTGCATCAATTTCAATAAATGTCATCAGCGAATATTGAATCACGCTGAACTAATCGAGGCGAGACATCGGTAATGAGGAATTATTGCCCCCGCGGGAGGAATAGAGGGCAAGCTTAAGTCAGCATTCAGTCTACAAGTTGACACGCGTCTAATTCAGACATCTACATTTGGACCGTTTATCATTTCATGTTATCGTCAGATGCAACACGAAAGTATTGGTCAAACTACTTTTGAAATCCCTGCTTTCTTTTAACAATTCTGTACAAAGATCGTGAGTTCGATCATTTATAGATCAACGATTAATTTCTATAACAATAACATCTGTTTAAGTCGCTCTCTCTCTCTGAAAACGGACCTTAATGCCAGGGTCAACATTTGCCCACTACACTGGATTTTCGTTAAAAAGAGACTTCCTTAAAACGAAACATTCCAAAAAGGTGGTAGCCAAGTAAAGATGTGTTTAAAACTAACTATCTGTGAACGTAATGAAATTAGAGAAACCCCGTACATTGGGATTACGCGTTCTGGGCTTATTACTTCACTATTTAAATACAAAGTATCCAAATGAACGATACACGTGATACTATCATCGACCTAATACGTTATAATAGGGAACAGGTGTCGAAACAAATTGTATCATGTGTAGCGTTTGTCAAATGTCCAAATTGAAAGTTATTGGAAACCACCAATTGTTTCATTTCGTAACATATCGCAATAATACGACTACGAGAGAAACGATACGTTTGGGATATGTCTCGAAATGACACGACTTTTGCAAATCGAAGCTAGTGGGATATTATTGGGTCATAAAACAATACACGATTTGTAATGACCGTTACAAATACTATCACTTTTAACATGTTTAAGAGAGCAAAAGCTATTAATTTCGAGGGTGTTGTAATTTACACCATAATGAATAATTTTACTTTTTCAACTATGACGGACTCATTTTTATAAGAATCTTGATACGTGACTAAAACGCTATTCTTCAAGACTTATATAACACGGGATTGTTTCAAATTGATTACCGGTATAGAAGGAAATGACTAGGCAACATTTGAAAAGTTCATTTTCTTAACCGGTATGCGTAATTATGACAGAAAAATATTGTTTTTTAGTTTTTGCTATATTGGTCATTATCTTTAATCTTTCATGATGCACAATTATGACAACGTCGCATAATCATTTTCAATGTATTGACATGATAAAGAACCTTTTTGTGCAAACAATATGCGTGCTACATTTTTGGATGTTAATCGGATTAAAACACATTCCACGGCATATCCGACATGTTCATGTCTGACCGCGAGCCGAATATCTAGTCATTGGCGTGTATTTGTTTTGTTTTAACTTCACAATAAGAAAACTTTCAACTTATTTGAATACAACGTATACCCACAAATGCATTGTCTTCTGTTCATTAAACATGTTATATTTATCCGCTCTGTCATTTTTCTTGACGTATAATGTATGCATATTGAACAAAGTGTGCTATTTGTGTATGTATTTTGTCATCTTCATTGTATAAAATCAACACATAAACAACATTATGCAGCATCGGATCAACTAGTACAATTTTAAGTATAATTATGTGTTTATTGATTTGATATTGTATATACTTTTTAGAATATATGTTCTTTAAAGATATTTAAAAGCGAGTTCATAAGATTTTAATTTCAAAAATGTATTGCCTCAATCTTCAGGCAATATATTAATATGAATGAGGAAATATAAAAAAAATCCGAGCCTTCACACAGATCTTTTTTTTTGTAATAATATCCTTATTAGAAAGGGACAATAACGAAGAAAATAAAAGGGACATAAAAACTGATATCTGGCTAAATAGACTTAAGAAATGCGAATAATCAATTTAATATTGCAACCGAAAAAAATAGTATTATAAAACACAACTCATTAATAAATTGCTAACTACAGACAGTATTGAAATCAATAAGCAAACTGATATTTTGAAAGACGATTCTTCATTTTATGAACATGTTGTATAGAAATACAGATAAGAGTATTAGCAACGATAACACTAATGCTTTTTTTATCAGGATTGAATAAACCAAATAACAAATACACAACGTGATGATTTTTAATAATATCCTATACAACCTCAAATATTTTACAACTTATTTCAAACAATAAAAATTTATGTGTGTTTGTTTTCTATATATCAAGTAAATATCAAATGCAGACATAAAAGGACTTACTGTTAACGAAATAGAACATTTACTGTCTCAATATTACACAACTATCATCTTAGATGGCTCTAGGAATTGACTAACCGGACGACTGTTAAAGACTAAGAAACGATTTTTAATTTCCTTTTAACGGCCTTAACACATCCCGGAAGAGGTATTTTAAACCATGATAATACGCTTTATTAAAAGTTAAAACAGCAATATAATGTACTACCGACTGTTTGACACTCCATATGTTGTTTTTGGGCAGACACGTTGCCTTTTCGGATTGCCGTGGGTTAAAGCCCTCATATATGATTTTGGCGATTTGCTTACATTTTTTAAATCTAGGTCATGTATGAAAACGATCAAGCATTTGGAAAGCAAACTACTTTAACCAAAATTATTTTCCTTATCAAATTTTAATAACCTGTGTAAATTAATACTTCAGGATAATCTAGACATGTTAGAACTACCCATGTGTAATTTATTGTATCTCTCTTTGTTTAAAAATATTTAAAACTTTCTTAAAAGAACCCAACCTATTTCTTCAGTTTTAAAAGAAAAAAAAAACATAATCGATTAACATATCTTATTGGAATGGACTATTTGAAATGATTAGCGAACATGGGTGGCCAATTATCTTTGAAATGCCGTTTACTATTTTACATGCTTCAAATGTATAGATGTTGTGATTGTCCGATTATTCACAATTGTATTATATACTTTTTTTAATAGTAAAATTGTATTCTAAACAAGTTCGCAACAACACATTTTTTATTCTTCGTTACAATAACAAAACTGGCGCCATACTTAATAGTATTTGTAATTTTACAAAACGGTTTATTGATCACAAGCAAAATAATAGTCCTGACTTTGAATATATAAAATAAAATAATATATTGTGTGTAACGCTTTTCATCGACAACTTCGAATGGTCCTTGGTTTGAACCCTATGCCCGGCATATTTGTTGTTTTTGTTTAGTCCTTGTTATTACAATTATTTTAAACTATTTCAAAACTATAGTTTTGTTTAGTAAATTAATTGAATGACATTTTTCAAAAATACGAAAATCTTCGAACATGTCCATTTAATACTTGCTCATCCATTTAATCTTTTTGCATTTGTGTGACAAGTATTTTATTTTCTGTTGCACACTTTAAAACTCCAACTTTTAATGGAATAACGGTTTACAACAAAAACTGTGAATAAGGAGTGTTTAATAAAATATAATTACTATTTTAAAATGGTACCATCACTCAAAATTATTTGTTTCTATGGTGACCATTATGGTAGAAACTAAGAATCCATATTGAAACTTAATATCAGACTCAGCATATATGTATTACGGTGTTAATTAAGACGTATAGCAGTTTTGTTTGCTTCAGTTGTTATAATAAACAAATATTAAGTTACATAAATTACGTTTTGTATAAATTGGTAAGCTTTTTGCGTAAGGGTAAAGGAATACGAATATTATTAAAAAGACAAACTGTCAGAGATCAAAGCGTGTAACATGATTTTTGTTTCCACAAGATATCTTATTAACGAATTAACCATCTAATTAGGTTCTCTGGTTTCTTGGAAACAAAGGAAGGCGCTGGTAGATATTTTCGTCCACGGATCGTCAAAAAGGGACTTGTTTATCCTACAATACATGTCTTATGAAAGCTTACACTTACAATAATGTAAGATGGATTGATACATGTTTTTGTAGAAGTGTTGAAAAATATGTATTACAAATTCTGTCTTCATGTCACGGTGTAAATCTACATGAAAATACGACACGTTCCCGGAACAGGGATGTCGTATACTATCGATTATACTGAGTTTAAACTAAATAGATTCGTTTACAACACGTTTAAACGATATTTATATTACATTCATTTCCTATCTACTAGTGAACGATTGTTATGCATACGAAAAATAAATATGTTTTCTTTTTATTTAATAGCTGTCTACATTTTGTTAAAATTATAAAAGAGATGAGCTAGAGAATTTTGCGGTAAAAACGTATACAATTTTATGTAATATATTCTCTTTTATGTTCTCTTCAGGATGACAGCACTCGCTGAGTTTATGCGCGTAGCAAAGACGCTAGCGAAACGAAGTATACTTTGGATTGATTAACAAGAGTTTTTTTCCACCATAATAACAAACAACATATTTAAATATAAATCAATATTATGTTAAGACTTAAGCCATGTAGGTAGCCTAAAAACAAAACACTAAACATAGGAATAATACCAATTTAGAGATATCGTTAAGATAAATACATTATATAACTTCATCTATTCATTCTTTAAATAAGGCAAGCGACACATATTCTATACAGTGCTGCACAACAATTATAAACCTATAAACACAACAAAATTAGAGAACACTATTGTTTCGTTAAATATGAACCCCATGACATTGAAGCAATTTAATTACGCAAAATTATGGGGTACGATGAAATGAATTACATACAATTTTCAGATTAGCCCCTTCTTGTTCAGAACTCACCATCATATAGTACACATTCCAGATCATTGTAATGAATCTGAGGCAGATGTCACAATACATTGAATAACATGCGTAATTATAGTGCGTTGATGAATATGAACAATATTTTAAACGGCGAAGCACGCTTTTATTTATTGTTAATTTTACACAAAACGTTCAATTTATGGCCATGGATAAAACAAATGAACGGATTTCAGTAGAGACCTAGAATTGGTAGTTAAAACATTATTCTATGTCTCAATTTGGTTACCAAATTTCAAGTGTCAAGTTTTTGAATGGGAACATCGGCAAAACGGCTTTGAACATATTCAACATTTACAACATTATGCAGCATCGGATCGACTAGTACAATTTAAGTATAATTATGTGTTCATTGATTTGATATTGTATATACTTTTTAGAATATATGTTCTTTAAATATATTTTAAAGCGAGATGATAAGATTTTAATTTCAAAATTGTATTGCCCCAATCTTCAGGCAATATATTAATATGAATGAGGAAATATAAATAAATCCGAGCCTTCAGACAGATCATTTTTTTTGTAATAATATCCTTACAATTTAGTTTGTTATCTCATTCAAAAGGGCTGTGGAAACATACTATCATTTTGTTAAAAGATATAACCTATAATAATTATATTAATAATAACATATTGAAAACAAATAACAATATAAGTATTTCCCGTTTATAACATTGAACACAATGGACTTATTCGTTAAGAATTGCAATTTGTGATTGATGGTCAACTAGTTATTGAAACGCTGTTAATGGAAATTAGAGAAAACTGTGTATCATAAAGCTCATTTAAGAAGACAGAAAGAGACAATACTGAAGAAAATATTGAGGCAGACATTTATTATATCGAGTTCTCTTTGACTAATTAAAATATAAAATGGACATACAAACTGATATCTGGCTGAATAGACTGAACAAATCGAATAATCAATTTAATATTGCAACCGAGAAAAATAGTATTATACAACACAACTAATTAATAAATTGCTAACTACAGACAGTATTGAAATCAATAAGCAAACTGACATTCTGAAAGAAAATTCTTCATTCTATAAACAGGTTGTATAGAAATACAGATACGAATATTAGCATCGATAACACTTACGATTTTATATCAGGATTGAATATACCAAATAACAAATACACAACGTGATGATTTTTAATAATATCCTATACAACCTCAAATGTTTTACAACTTATTTCAAACAATAAAAGTATATGTCAAATGCAGACATAAAAGAACTTACTGTTAACGAAATAGAACATTCACTGTCTCAATATTACACTACTATCATCTTAGATGGCTCTAGGAATTGACTAACCGAACGACTTTTATAGACTAAGAAACGATTTTTAATTTCCTTTTTTACGGCCTTAACACATCCCGGAAGAGGTATCTTAAACCATGATTATACGCTATATTAAAAGTTAAAATTGCAACATAATGTACTACCAACTGTTTTACACACCACATGTTGTTATTGGGCAGACACGTAGCTTTTTCGGGTTGCCGTGGGTTAAAGCCCTCATATTTAATTTTGGCGATTTGCTTAAATGTTTCAAATCTCGGTCATGTATGAAAACGATCAATTCTGGAAAGCAAACTACTTTAACCAAAAGTTTTTTCATTATCAAATATTAATAACCTGTGTAAATTAATACTTCAGGATAATCTAGACATGTTAGAACTACCCATGTGTAATTTATTGTATCTCTCTTTGTTTAAAAATATTTAAAACTTTCTTAAAAGAACACAACCTATTTCTTCAGTTTTAAAAGAAAAAAAAACATAATCGATTAACATATCTTATTGGAATGGACTATTTGAAATGATTAGCGAACATGGGTGGCCAATTATCTTTGAAAAGCCGTTTACTTTGTTACATGCTTCAAATATAGATGTTGTGATTGTCCGATTATTCACAATTGTATTATATACCTTTTTAATAGTAAAATTGTATTCTAAACAAGTTCGCAACAACACATTCTTTATTCTTCGTTATAAGAACAAAACTGGCGCCATACTTAATAGTATTTGTAATTTTACAAAACGGTTTATTGATCACAAGCAAAATAATAGTCCTTACTTTGAATATATAAAATAAAATAATATATTGTGTGTAACGCTTTTCATCGACAACTTCGAATGGTCCTTGGTTTGAACCCTATGCCCGGCATATTTGTTGTTTTTGTTTAGTCCTTGTTATTACAATTATTTTAAACTATTTCAAATACTATAGTTTTGTTTAGTAAATTAATCGAATGACATTTTTCAAAAATACGAAAATCTTCCAACAGGTCCATTTAATACTTGCTTATCCATTTAATCTTTTTGCTTTTGTGTTACAAGTATTGTATTTTTTGTTGCACACTTTAAAACTACAAATTTTAATGAAATAACGGTTTACAATGAAACACTGTGAATAATGAGTGTAAAATAAAATATAATTACTATTTTATAATGGTACCATCAATTAAAATTATTTGTTTCTATGGTGACCATTATGGTAGAAACTAAGAATCCATATTGAAACTTAATATCAGATACAGCATAAGTGTATTACGGTGTTAATTAAGACGTATAGCAGTTTTGTTTGCTTCAGTTGTTATAATTAACAAATATTAAGTTACATAAATTACGTTTTGTATACATTGTTTCGCTTTTTGCGTAAGGGGAAAGGAAGACGCATATTATTAAAAAGACAACCTTTCAGAGATCAAAGCTTGTAACATGATTTGTGTTTACACACGATATCTTAATAACGAATTAACCATCTAATTAGGTACTCTGGTTTCTTGGAAACAAATGAAGGCGCTGGTTGATATTTTCGTCCACGGATCGTCAAAAAAGGGACTTGTTTATCATAATTTTACAAATTACACAAATTTTCCCCTGTACATAATATACTTGTCTCTGGCAAACGAATATTCTATTACAAAAATGGATGTCCGATGTTTAAAATATTTTGCCGATGTACATGCAACGCCGCATTACCCTGGACAAGTTTTGAGAAGTCTTGAGGTACGTTTTGACCACAGTTGGGTACGTTTTAAATATGTACGCTTCAGTTGTGTTTTTTTTTTACCAGATCACTCCCGTATTTATATATATTTATCGATATAGATGTGTGTCATGACTAGGTCCGATTATGAGGTAATAAATATCTTTGAAATTAAATATTAATTATATGTATTGTAGTTACTATAAAAATGTATCCGTTAGTTGTAGGAACATAGATACCACACAGATCCTTTTAAAAACGTATACCACACAGGTCATATTACAATAAGAATGTTTTTCTTGAACTGTTTTTCATAAATATATAACAGAGACCTGAAAATGCATACAAAATGATATATTATAAGCTCCGCCAATAACGTTTATTGCTTAATTTTACCAAAGGTGATGTTTCTGTGTCAAAGTTATATAAAGTCCCCACACTGATCATTCATTTTTCTACCCGTTAAAACGCGCGGTTTCTATTAACTGACAAAAAATTTATTTGATTAAAAACTTCATGATACATATAGAAAGCTCTCACGAATAAGCGGGCTCCCCACTTTATCCCATTAAAAATGGTGAAATATTTAAAAAAAAATCCTTGAAAATGTTACATGAGTCGCGCTTTTGTTGACAGTTGTCGCCCCACACAGATCATAAAAAGTCACGTGGTATAGGCATCGTGAAACAGTTAACGAATACAAAGTCTTGAAACATCAGTTTGTTATATAAAATACGGAACTTTACATAAAAAACTAAACATTAAAATGATTTAAGATTGGAGCGGTCAATGCAAACCTTGGAACGGTCAATGCAAACCTCGGAACGGTCAATGCAAATCTTGGAACGGTCAATGCAAACCTCGGAACGGTCAATGCAAATTTCGGAACGGTCAATGTAAATCTCGGAACGGTCAATGCGAATCTCGGAACGGTCAATGCAAATCTCGGAACGGTCAATGTAAACCTTGAAACGGTCAATGCAAACCTTGAAACGGTCAATGCAAACATTTGGATGGTCAATGAAAACATTGGAACGGTAAATGCAAACCTTGGAGTATACGAATACGAAGTCGAATACAAAGTCTTGTAACAATTACTTTGTAATATAAAATACGGAAACTTACATAAAACACTAAACATTTAAATGATTAAAGGTGGTGTCACCATATTAGAACGGTCAATGCAAACCTTGGAACGGTCAATGCAAACCTTGGAACGGTCAATGCAAACCTTGGAACGGTCAATTCAAATCTCGGAACGGTCAATGCAAACTTTGAAACGGTCGATGCGAACCATTGGAATGGTCAATGCAAACACGGGAACGTTCAATACAAACCTTGGAACGGTCAATGAAAACCATTGGAACGGTCAATGCGAACCTCGGAACGGTCAATGCAAACTATTGGAACGGTCGATGCAAAAGCATTGAAACGGTCAATGCAACCTTAGAACGGTCAATGCAAACCATTGGAACGGTCAATGTAAACATTGGAACGGTCATTACAAACCTGGGAACGGTAAATGCAAAACTATTGGGGTTTTTAACCGGTTTAATGGCTAACCACACCTTACAGAAGTGTGTGAGGAATATATTTTCATAGTATTTCCGTTAGCTCGTTGATTGGGGCAGTTGACATATTTTCATAGTAGTTTAATAGGGAAGGTGACACACTTTTATAGTAATTCTATGGGTAAGATGACATACTTTCATAATAATTATAGTCCGGGGAAATGCTTGCGCTCCCGTTTCCAAGCCTGTGCAGTCCGAAGTCCGTGACCATGAGTACCCAGCGAGCGTCCACCAGACAGTTGCTGGTCTTCAGGTTGCCATGGTAATGGATCTCGCTGTCGTGGATAAACGTCATACCCTGCACGCAAAGAAGGCATGCGATGTAAGGACTTTAAATAACTTCATAATTTCGGAATTCAATGCGGCCATTTGTACAGGTTACTTCAGGAGTTGGCTTCATTAACCGGTCTCATGCGGTAGCTACGTTATTAGAAAACATCAATTAAGGTGTTGTTTTCTTTTCTTTTAAGATTTTAAAACTAACTATGCTTAAAATATTGGGCTCAGCATCTTGACACTTGGTCTAGAGACTTACTTTGATAAGGTCCGACACCAGAGAGGATACTAATATGGCATCCAGACTGAAGTCTTCATTGTTCAGAATGTCCTGAAGGAGAACACAGTTTAAGCGATAAGTGTCGTCCCTGGTTAGCATGAGCAGTCCGTATGTGCGTAAAGTGCTATCGCAGATTTGCTTGTGCAGTCCGCACAAGCAAATCTGCGATAGCACTTTACGCACATGCGTGAAGCTTTGTTTTCCCAGAACGAGGCTCTAATTTTACCCACTTTATTGGTTCAGTTAATGATTCGTAAATAATTAATTGACAAAGGGGTGTCTTTATTTAACACATTGCTTGTTATGCGGTGACAATTAAAGAACCCAAACCTAAACATTACATTGTTTAGATAAATGCAGTTGAGTTTTGGAGAAAAAGTCAATGTCGGTTTGTCGGCTTGCGACACTTGACAAAGAAGACCGTTCATTTGTTTTAAAAATCAAACAACACATCAACATAAAATACTTGAAAGAACCCAAATTGTAGAGATCCGCATTGCAATAATTTCTACTCATAGCGTGAATNTCTCTCTCTCTCTCTCTCTCTCTATATATATATATATATATTTATATATATATATTCATATATTCATATATATCAATTAATCAGTAAGCCCTTGAATAAGATGTAATGTTATGTTAATGTTTTATAAGCACATTAAATATTCCTGTGAATGGTATGTTCAATGTTTGCTCACATAACAACTGGTGTTGGTAAAGTTATTAACTCATTCAGAGATATATTTTAGACAACTCACAATGTCTTTGGCATGTTAATTAGGAATTGTCTAGACCATTATGAGCTCCAATATGAGATGACGCAGTGTGCTATCATTGTTGTAAAAAAACGATACATACAAGTTCGTTGTGTTTTTCGTTTGCCCAGCAATTTGTAAGCAATATAGCGCTTACCATCTGTGAATTATCAGCTTTTAAACTACGGAATCATTGTCTGGTGACAATTAATTGTTCCTATACAAAATATGTGATTGCGCTGCCATTATTTCGCCACTCCCGAGCAGCTTAAGCCGAAAATCGTGAACAGTGAAAAACACTTCAACATTGTAACACAACTGTTTGTGGCCTCATTGTTACCACGAAGTTCTAAGATTGTGGTCTAATTGTTACCCATTGGACTTCGTATCGTGGTCTGAGTGTGATCAAAACATAACCTGAGTGGTGTAAATAAAACTGTTTTATCGGAATTCTACAAACTGGCCTCGTATGCGGACAAACTGTTCCCAGGCATAGATAGGATGTTCACATTGATTGTTTCAAATATTTACTCCGCTAACAAGTGTGTTTACATGTGTTTTTGTTTCTGTCGTTCTTGTTCGTAAGGCCTTTTGGAATCATCTTAAACCGTTTTACAATCACTAATATCTTCATAAAAATAAACATGTTCCTTATGAAGTGTTCTCACGAGTGCGTAAAAGGTTGTTATTTTCACGCACGCTATGACCACATTGTGCAACATGTCCAATTATTAGTTCATCGCAGTAGTCAATGCTGAAGAAATTGTGATTAAGGATGTGTCAATGCGGCTAATTGATACGTTACCTCTAAAAAACACGAACAAGGGTACCTTCCGCACCAATGCATTAGCTTTGTGCTCATGATGGCAAAACACAGTGTCACATTTGTTTCAACTCATTTTTTAGACTACATATCTACCATTGAACGGGGACATGTATAAGACACGTACATTACGATACAACTAGGCAATAAACGTCATACGAAATGACCTTGATGACGCAATCATGACCTTGATGACGCAATCATAACCTTGATGACGCAATCATAACCTTGATGACGCTATCATAGTTTACTCATAAAGAAAGAAAAGAGTAATACAACATATGGGCCTCGTTATAGGAAAACGGGGATTAATGCATATGTGTAAAGTGTCGTCCAAAATTTGCCTGTGCAGTCCAAACAGGCTTATCACGGACGACACTTTTCCGCCAAAACTGCATTTTCGCAACGAAGAGACTGCATTTAAACGAAAAATACAATAAAAGAGGAACGTGTCGTCCCAGATGAGCCTGGAAGCTGCTCAGGCAAATCTGGGACGACACTTTTTGCACATGCATTAAGCCCCGTTTTCCCAGAGCGCGGATCATATATATGGTTTAGATGTAAAAAATAAATAAGACCACGTATATGTCCTTATGAGTTGATGGAAGTGAATTTTAGAAACTACTCTAGTGTCTGATCAGGATTAGATCCGATCAATTGCATGTACAGGGAATGTCCAATTAATACGACAACACATAACAATACACTAATTAATCTCGTGTAACCGTCTTGGAACTAATCAAGCAGATACGAACAGTTAACACGAAATAGGGAGTTACTAGGCAATGCACAAAAATCCCAATCGATTGTCACTTCCTCATGTTATCTTTCGCAATGATTGGTTCCATGTATTCGCTTATAATCTAAGGGGCGATAGTATGGGGTGCATTATTAAGACAACCATTAAGCTATTAAACTGTATTGAGTGTTGATCAAATACAGCGTGTTTTTTTATTGTATCATAATTGAATTTTCGGAAGTAACGACCGGTTTATTGTATTGAGGGAGGAATGATAAGATATGACATTAGCGAAGAATGTCGACAGTTTTCCGATATTAGTGTTGCAAGACTGAAATCAATTATTTTAAAATAATAATAATACGTTTAATATACACAGTATAGTGAATAAAGCATGCCGCAATGATATTGTCTATTTTATTCAATTTAATTAGTTCCAATTATGTTAGTTTCGTGCTGAATATTCTATTTAACTGACCTTGGTGTATTTATTATCTGTATAATTCATATTTGCAACTATACAAACGTAATTGTATACATCATTAAGGGTGTACTGATGTCGTATTCATTAAAATTAATTTTGTTCGAAGATTTGCAATGATAAATACTGAATAATGGGATCTTTTAGATGAAGGTTCTATTATTTCTCTGGTAACATTTCCGACTTTTCCGATTTCTGTCTGACTTTATTGTATTTATTTGTGTCGAATCTGCAGACATTTCAATCAATGCACTGTGCAAAAGCCTATACATGTGCATGTGTAGAGCGTTCTCGTATCAAACTGGGTCTGGTGAAGTGCACATGATATGATTGAAAGGCTCAATATAGCAAACAATCATCCTGGAAAAGCTGCGACACTTACAGACATATTATACTTTTAACAATGTTACAGTGTTAGCGATATTTGTTCAAATCGTGAAGCAATATTGTATATAGTTGGAAATATATTATAAGGAAGACAGCGGTTCCTTTGTGAATTTTTTGTTCGACCAACACAACTGCAAAACTGTTGGTAAAAAGCGCAACACATGTTTATCCAGAAACAATACATAAAATCCGTTTTTCTCAACTATCATACATGAACAATGCCACGGTGGTCGAATGTGTTTTTATATCATGGATTAGCTTTCATGATTCCCGAAGGACGTTTTTAAATAAAACGTATAACATTTAGTTTTTATAATAAAGTAGTGTTTCATATTCACAAGTACTTTTTGTCTGCAAGTTTTTGAAGAGAATCGTTGACATCGGGGGCATGGAAACAGACATGAAAAAGTTGTAGGTGGCGCTAGATGAGCGGATGAAGAGATGGACGATCGTGTGAACCGAGTTGAAGACAACAGGGACGGGGCGGACATTCACACAGCGCAGATGGCGTCACGTATCGACGAGCTTGAGAAGGAGCGAGAATCCATGCGCGAAAATGTGTCGTACCTCCAGTCGCAGAGCATGAGGACAAATCTTATGTTCTTCGGCGTCCCCGAAGACAACACTGCAGGCAACGAGACACCGGAAGTGACGGAGCGTAAGCTCCGCCAGCATCTCGAGGACGCTTTGCACATTGCACGTGAGATGGTGGATTCCATCAGGTTCGAACGTGCTCATCGTTCCTCTGGCGCACCGATTGCGGTGAAAGTAAGGAACATTGTGATGAAGTTTTCGTACTTTAAGGACAGGGAAATGGTGCGAAAGCGGTGGAGAGAACTGGATGGAACTGTTTTCAGGGTGTTCGAGCAATTCCAACAGGATGTAATCCAGAAGAGGCGGAAGCTGGTGCACAAGATGAATGATGCGAGGCGGCAAGGGAAGCGTGCGTACCTTGCGTACGACACCCTCTATATAGACGGGGTACCGCAGCGCGCGTAGGGGCACGATGACAGTAGGATTTCGATCTTGTCGTGGAACGTTCACGGTTTAACGGATTGTAAAACAGTGATGTTAATTTCGTTAATTTAATTAGTTCTCGTGATATTTGTTTATTGTACGAAACATGGAATAAAAAGTCAAGCAATATTTTTCTTAATGGTTTTATATCATACAATTTTGATAGAAAAACTCAACATCGAAATGCACGTAGATCTAGCGGTGGCGTTGCTGTTTTTTTAGGGAGCTTTTAAAGGATGGGATAACTAGTGTACGCAATCATTATAATGCTATTGTTTGGTTAAAATTAGAATGTGAGTTCTTTAACATAGATGAAACTATTCATGTATGTGCAGCCTATATATGGGGTTAAGATTCCCCTATGTATAATACGTTTAATATTGACCTTTTTGAATTACTAGAAAATGATATATCATGCTTCTCGGAATCTGGTAAAGTATACATTGTATATAACTGGGGATTTAAACAGTAGGGTAGGCAAGAAACATGATTATATTGTATACAACTATATGAATACTTTTTACGATGATAAAGATTATTGCCCTGATCAAATTTCTGTTAGTACTCAGTTGATAATGTGCATAATAGTCATGGCTGTAAATTGCTTGATTTGTGTAAATCAACATGTACACGTATTGTCAATGGTAGAATAGGTGACAGTAGTAAATACACATTCTATGGCCATACAGTTTATTGAAAAGTACACATTTTGATTTATAGTTTAAGAAAATAAAAGACAGTAATCTAAACTATTGATATCCTTGTATTTAAGTTAATTATGTAGGTATGGTATTGACAAATGTAAATTTCACCACTCTGTCAAAACAAGACAATGCTATTTTCAATTTTCTATTCATTAAAAAAAAAGGGACCATCAAATTGAAATATTCAAGTACACGGCTTATTGTAAAGTACATAAATTAAGAGTGAATCTTCATCACATTTTACAGAGCACTGACATTTACAAAATTACAGTAATTATATAAATATGATCGACAGGCGTTGCATTAATGGAGGTCTATTTCCGTACGGGATTCAGCCGGTTAAGATGTCAATAATAGTTTTGTCTTAATCACATAGAAATGCAAGACCTTTTATAAAGGTATAGTTCTGATATGATAACTATCAGATACGTACAAGTCAATGCCATTAACTAGGTGTCAAAATACTTTTAGAGTGTGGCACGTTTACGCTGTCCTTACGCGGTTAAAAGAAAAGTGACAGAAGACATTGGATTATACGACCCTGACTCTCACGCTTATTGCATAAGTGTCCGAGTGATAATTGTATTTCAACTAGAAATAGAAAACCTCGCTGATGGCCCTATGACATAATAGTGACCAGTCAGGCAGCCACGGATAGGATAGTATATGGACCGAAGCCGAAGGCTGAGTTCGATATTCTATTCGGGGCTGCCTGGCTGGTCATAATTCTGCCATTGGGCCTGAAGTGAGGTTTTCTATTTCTTATAGTATACCGAACATTATTTAACAAATATATGTCAATTGAAATAAACAAATTCCACCAATATGTAACCATTGACTAACATTGAATATAGCTGTTAAACCGAGTATTATTAAGTTTTTGAACAATGAAACGGTAACAACCGAAACATATTTTCATTGTGAAACTTACACAATATTCTAGCGGGCAATATTAGCGGGCGCAATACAGAATAGTGCCCGCTGACAAGATGCGTGCGCATCTTTACCGGGCACTATTCAAAAGAACAGACCTCAGTAGTTTATAAACGCAAAGAAGAAAGAAATTTATGTGAGGTATATTATAATAATAAACATCTCGCCTGGAGAAAAATCGCTCCGCCTACTTAATCACGTTACCTAGAGGTTAGAAAAGCTAACACCAAAGTGGCGAGGTCGTCCGGTTATCGCAGTGGCTGGTACACGCGCTACTCACCTTGGTTCTGTCCCTTATCAAATCACATACAGAGCAAACCAGGAAACGAGCCTTGCTCTGTGAAAAGGAGGTTTAATGCATGTGCGTAAAGTGTCGTCCCAGATTAGTACGTGCAGTTCGCACAGGCTAATCAGGGACGACACTTTCAGGTTGTATGGTATTTTTCGTTTAAAGTAAGACTGTTCTTGACGAAAATCCAGTTTAGGCGGAAGGTGTCGTCCCTGATTAGCCTGTGCTGACTACACAGGCTAATCTGGGACGACACTTTACGCACATGCATTAAACCCGCTTTTCACAGAGCGAGGCTCAAATGTATCGGTGAATGTATCCAACACTTGTTCAGAACCTCGTACATAAGCAACTCAATACACTGAGTTGAATTCCGGAAAGATATAGCGAGTGCAGTTGCGTTTCTCCATGTATGACTAATGTGCTCTTGTTATACATGTATAGTCCCGGGCATCGGAATAATAAGAGCTCATGTCTTGAAAAACTGGTCGTCTTAGTGCATGCGCGTACAGCGTCGTCCCAGATTTGCGTGTGCAGTCCGCGGACGACACTTTCCGCACATGCATTAAACCCCATTTTCACAGAGCGAGGCTCATATAGACAGTTTCATAAGGTTTCAATAAACAATTACCAATGTTTATTTTCTTCTTTCTGCATAAGTATCTATGCACCGTAATACAAATTCATGACAACACAAGATGTTAAGATCACCTTCTGATGTTGTATATTAAGTAACGGACCATGTAACAAGCAAATTGTCCTATGTGCCTACCAGTTACATACGCTTTTCGAAGCTATCCAGTTATAAGGATGAACAAGGTGAATCAATGGTAGCTGGGAAGCTTTAGTTATTAGGATAACAAAGTGCTCTTCTTGATAATTCTCCGACCCTGTGGGCATCCGCAATTGATTACTGCGGCAAAACTGACATTCACTAAGACGTGAAATGTATTTTTGTGGAACTAAATCCGTCCAGGACACGTATAACTTATCAACGAGAAAAGACATCCAAACGCCATTTTGTAATGTCATTATTTATGTATAATTTTTGTTTGCTTCCAGTTTACGATGAACCTTGATCTCGGAAATATCTGTCACATTCATGTGCTATTAGATATTTTTTTTCATAGACGCCATGCAGGATATTGCGAATAATTTGGCAATAACATTTGCCGCAAAATATATAAGCACTCGGCACGCTATACCAGAGAGGCAATTTTGTTTTGTCGTCGAAAAATATATTTCAGATAAAATTAACTTACATCGCTGGATGGCTACTAATTCATTTCATCGTGCGTCGGTCGAATTTTATCGAATTTTCAGGTCGAATTCATTAGCGAATATTATATTCTTATTATTGATGCTTTTAAGTTAGAACCACGTATAACATCCCAATTGTCTAAATAGGAACATAAATCACTCTATGCTGGATTAAATATGTGATTGGGAGTGTTTACAATGTTGCAATAACATTTCCTTTTGTTAGTCTAATTAGTCTTAATTAAGGTGGATAAAGAGGCGCAATTTTTATTATAACCTAACAGGAAACAAGCAATTATCAACGGAGAAGTTGATAGTACAACGGAAGTGCTCTTAGTTGTCCGGGCGGTGAGAAGTAGATAATAAGTAATTGCAGGTTTCTAGCATGCTTCACGTATTTTATAAATATTTTATTTAATTTAATCCATGACATGTATGCTATTTTTTCAGCGTTTCATGAATACTAATTACTATAGTAGCCACTAAGAAAATCGGTTATGAAAACAAGAGGGTCATTCAGGGCGATGTAAGCAATTTATTCACATACGATGGCAACCGATATGCGCCAGCAAACTACCAATAGCCGTGAAATACAAAGAGCCTCGTTCTGGTAAAACTGGGCTTAAGGTGTGTGCGTGTCTTCCAAAATTAGCACGTGAAGTCCGGGGCGACGCTATTCGCTCTGACTTGATTTTCGTTTTGGAGAGACTTTATTTAAATGAAAAATTCCTTAAAATCGGACAGTGTCGTTATTGATTAGCCTGTACGCATAGGTTAATCTTGGGCGACACATAACGCACATGCATAAAACCGAGTTTTCCCAGAACGAGGCTTACAGTGATTTCAATACAGATCTCGGCGTTGTGTTCATTAATCGCAATTACTATTCGCCTTGCATGTGCGATTCTAGCCGAAAGGACATAATGAAATGCATTCTGATTCAGTGCAGTATTTCTTTACAATTCGAGGTCGCCGAATGTCAACATATACGCATATGTCCTGACAGACTCAACTAATGGATGTACGCGAATATCGCATGTTTAAAAGTTCTTGATACGTACTTTAGATTATCAAAAAGTGCAAATACGTCAACAATACATGTTATAATCTGCGGATGTTATACAGCCTTTTGGATGTGTGGACTCGGAACTAACAAGGAAATTCCTTCAACCAAATTGAAATCTGTCGTTTACAAAGTAATTCCGTCGGTACCTGTCGATCAGCTAAGCTGATTTTCTTTCCCAACGTACATATTGTATAATTTGCACCATCAATCAGATTATACCTCTTCCACAACCCTTCCACAAAGGGTTTCTCTTGTTGTTTCTCCATGAGTCATGTGTTTGGCGAATCTCTGAAGTATGTTGGCGGATTTTTGCCATGTAAAATATTCCCACCAGAAAGAACAAATAATGAAATATGATATAATTGTCATATCGGCACCTTTTTGTAGTTGTCGCTGGCATATTGTGTTTTTTTTTCGTGTTTGCGATCTTAAAATCCGCCTTACGCCAGAAAGATATGGCAAAATTTGTCACCAACCTAAATATCGTCTCAGATATTTTACGTTTGAGATACGCGAGACAGAATTTGAAAAATCTTAAGTAAAGTTTAGACTCATATAATGGCGTAATTACACAGTCCAAATAAGATTAGTCGCGACATTTCTATCATTGCATTTAGCCATTATGCAGAAAATGAAGAATCACATGGAAATGTTGTTTTGCAAATTAGACGGGAACACGTCGCCCAGACTGAAATATTCATTGCTCAGCAACACAATCTGCAACCTGGGATGCTAAGCAACGATACATTATGTGTTCTTCTTTGTTGATTGCATGTTGTACGCGGTATAGTTTTCCATTTTCTCGGAATTAACTGCATAAAAAAAAACACAAAAACGAACTACATGTTATACGACATTTTAATGACATTTCAAATTGTTTCAATTACATTCGAACTGTTTAGACAGATTTATCTTGACATTTGTCTAAATTACATATGTTAACTTGAAAAAAAAAACGCTTTCGCCTCTCGACAAAAATGTTGCAACATTGTTACTATTACAAAGTTACACTCAATTTCTCATACGTTAGTTCGTCTGAAATGTTGGAACATTCGAGCCAGGAGCTTGCGACAGAAATTTAACGGCCAATTCTTCGCTGTTACGTTTCTCCCGTGAGTGACAGTGAATATGGCGAGAAGCGATTAACGAATATTTTGCTGTTGTGTTATGAACGTTTGTACTCTTCGCCTCCTTCACCGACAGTGTGGCCAGCTCCGATGTTGTTACTTATGAACCTCGCTCTGGGAAGAACAGGAGTTTAATGCATGTGCGTAAAGTGTCGTCCCAGATTAGTCTGTGAAGTCAGCAAAGGCCAATAAGGGACGACACTTTACGCCAGGGACGACACTTACCGCCTTAACTGACTTTTGGTCAAGAAGAGTCTTTCTTTAAACGAAAAATACAATAACAGCGGAAAGTGTCGTTCCTGATTAGCCTGTGAGGACTCTTTACGCACATGCATTACACCCCCTCATATGTTGTACAGTTACATTAACAGTTTAAGTATCTACATAACTGTATCAAGCATTCGATTTCGTATTTTTTTTAAGTCTGGCCTAGATGCCACATGGTGCCAGTATGACGCCACATGTGATGTAATGGCATTGCTGTTACCGTTAACTAATAGTCACAATTATTAATTATATCTAAATGTATGTTTTCTAAAATACATGCTTTTTTCTTTCATTCAAAGACAACTTTAGTGAATATAATATCGATGTTTTGTCCTGTAACAAAGTAAACTGTGACAAGTATCACATCAGTCATTTACCAATTAATAAAAATGTAACGTTATCAAATTTTATGATTTATTCTAAAAATGGCCATATTATACATTCAATTGAGCCGCGCTCTTGAAAAACGTGACATAATATATGTGCGTAAAGTGTCGTTCCAGAGTAGCTTGTGCATTCCGCACTGGCTAATCAGGGACGACACTTTCCGCTGTTATGCAATTTTACGTTTGCTGACTGCACCGGCCAAACTGGGACGATAATTAACGCACACACATTAAGCCCGGTTTTAACAGAGCGCGGTTCATTTTTATTTTGGTGTTAACTTGCCAAATTAATATCTCCGCACTTAACAGCTTTTTTTTTTAAACACAAAATCCTTATAAAAAGAATAACCACGATTCAGCTTTAGNCCCCCCCTCTAAAATCGCCAAAGTAAAGTCAATTCATTTGATGTTTCACACTTAACTAGATCTAAATCACCTATTTAAACTCATTTTTATTCTTTTTTGTACACAACATTTCCCACTAATCACAGACAATCGCTTAATGTTTTAATTCTACATTCGCTGTCATCCGGTTTTTCAAGTCGAACTTTGCGATTCTGCTGCATCCCTCTTTGTGCACAACGATTCTCTTTTCGCTGCATATTATGTCAACAAATATAGATGGTCATTATCTTGCTGTTGGTACAAAAAATGTTTTCATGCTCTCCCCTCCCCTCTGTATTCGCCACTAGCCTGATAACCGTCAGTGTGTTCTTCTCTGTAGCATTTCTTCCGGCTATATCCATCCGTATTACGTATAAACTATGCAATTTTTTGGCATAATAAGAAGGAACTTTGATGAAACTGCATAAGGCGTGACATGCTCAAGAAGTGGTTGTCAAAGCCTTCAAAATCACTAAATTCGTGAAGCTTAAAGGGGGATCTTCGCCCCCTGGACCCACTAGCAGGGCTTTGCCCTGCATCCACCAGGGGTCATAACGGCCCCCTGGATCCCCAGCAAATCTTTCAATATCACGCCCCCCTCCCTAATCAGAAATCCTGGATTCGCCCCTGGTTGTGTGTGTTATTGGTGCCAAAAATCCCAAGATCACGACAGTCCTTGTTTGAGACCTGAACTTGAAAACTTAAACATTTTTATGCCGCGGAACACATTTGTGAGAGTTAAAGTGGCTTATAACAACTGCATGAAGTGTTCATTTTTGTTATAAGGAATCGCCCTGATCATTATGCCTTGTTCTTGGAAAGTTGGGCTTAATGCATGTGCTTAAAGATTCGTCCGTTTTTGTTGAAGGAAGTTTCTTCTTAGCGCAACTCCAGTTTAGGCAGAAAGTTTCGTCCCTGATCATCAATTGCGGACTACACAAGCTAATCTGGGACAACACCTCACGCACATGAATTAAGCCGAGTTTTCCCAGAATGCGGCTCATCTGTATTTAGTTTTTCTTGTAACATTGCCGGCACGATACATGCAGCAAACGTTTTCGGATCTTAAATCTTGTTGGAGTTCTAGTAAACTTATTAATTTCACATGGGACATACCGTAAATTATATGGTTTAAATAACGCACACTTGCATGTCATAGCGATTGTTGTGCTGTTATATAGCTATACAAAGGACGGTAGAAAGTATCTGATATCCTTAAACATTCGGTCAAGACGGTTAAATATAGTTGATCAATGTATTGTAAGATGGCATCCACATAGTAAATGACTCCACTCATCTCGTTTTTACACATTATAAGAAGCACACGAGTTAGTGTTTATAATTGAGTCAAACACATACAGTATGCAAGCCAAGTTACTGTTAGGGTAACAGACGTTTTTGTGTTGGGGATCATATTTCGCATCTATCTATATAATGTTTTCCCTTTACTAAAGTTATTACTGCACAAAAGTCATGTTTAAAGTGAGACTGTACGAGTGTATCAAATATTTATGAATTTATATACAATGTGTTAAAAATTATTATACATATATTTCAACATAAATTAAAATAAAAGTTAAGAAGAACATGTGTCGAAATATGCGAAATAAGCCAGATATTTAAATCTGAAATCGAAAATGGCTTCCAGCCTAATTCGCCAGCATGTATATCATGCATGTACAATGGGAATCTAAATTTAGTTTTAGTGCAGATTCGTTCATACGACACAAAGACACAATTTTGTTTCCTAACGAATACGAGTAAAAGTGTCGGCATCGGCTTTAACCAGCGCTAACTTGTCTTTGCTGCATTTCATGAAATTCGTCTTTAATGTATAATTGTTCTTGCATATTTTGTGTTATTGTAACATATTTTTATCAATATATTGCAATTTAACACGTATAAAAATTTGACAAAATCGTACAGTCTCACTTTAATATCGTTTGCATCCCATTATTGGTTCCAAGCTGTGCCCTCGTTATCTAAATGTAGAGTTATTATAGACTGCCTATATGACCAATATGTGGTGACCGAAATGACCCGCGTCATGCGAAAATGGGTCTCATGTCATATACGGCCAGCGTAACTCCAGTCAAGCCTGCACATTAGCGAAGTCTGGTTAGCAGCTACCCCGAGACCATGAATCTAGCATAACTTTAAAGCGGACAGCATACGATTGTCGCATATGGCGTTAGAGCCATGTCCGCATGACGCGCATCAAATGTCTGGCTTTGATAATAAAGAAGCTCGTTCCACTACTTTCATTACTATTTAATAGAACATCATTGTAACTTACCGAATGCAATAACTCTACTTCCTGGTAATGATTAACTGGTGGTTATTAAATATGTCATATGAATGCCCGTTTCGAATTGATATATGCAAGTGATGACTTTCGTTTAGAGAAATAGCATCAGTAACGACGTACATGCGAGTTATTTTAAGGATTAATGAGCTGGTTTGCTCTCTTTCCTAGAAACGGAATTAAAACATGATTTTGACAAGTAATGGAAAATGATGATATACGACTTTGCTTTGAATGTATGATATACTGGTAATAGGATACCTCTTTTCAATTATGTAGTATTCCGACCACTTTATCTCTCGGCAAGACAGAATATCTATTCAATATACCAGATGATTTACTTATGCGCCATAAGGTTAACTATATCCACTAGAGAATATATATTTATTATACATTTAGGAGTCATGAAACTCCAGAAACGTCAGAAGAGATATTCTAACAACAATCAGTTAGTCTTTTAATTTATGTCATGTCACATTTGCTTATACAGGAAAAGTGACCAATCGCACAAATATACACTACATTGCAAGTTATGCATCGCCTGTACAATACAGGAAAAATGACCAATCTTCTATACAATTAAAGACATTTGACAAATCGTCTTTACAATTTAGGACAAGTGAACTAATGTCCATAATTCACAGGACAAGTGAACTATTGCCAATACAATACATGAAAAGTGAACTATTGCCTATACAATACAGGACAAGTGAAATATTGCCTATACATTACATGACAAGTGAACTATTACAAATACATTACAGGACAAGTAAACAATTGCCTATACATTTCAGGACAAGTGAAATATTGCCTATACATTACTGGACAAGTGAACTAATGTCAATACAATACAGGACAAGTGAACTTTTGCCTATACAATACACGACAAGTGAACTATTGCCTATAGATTACAGGACAAGTGAACTATTGCCAATACAATACAGGACAAGTAAACTATTGCCTATACATTACAGGACAATTGAACTTTTGCTTATACAATACACGACAAGTGACTTATCGCCTTTAAAATACAGGACAAGTGAACTATTGCCTATACATTACAGGAAAAGTGAAATATTGCATATTCGGTACAGGACAAATATACTTTTGCCTATACGGTACAGGGCAAGTAAACTATTGTATATTCAATACAGGACAAGTAAACTATTGTCTAGACAATACACGACAAGTGACCAATCGCCTATACAAAACAATGCAAGTGTTTAATCACCTATACAATGCAGGAAAATGACATATCGCCTATACAATGCAGGACAAATGACATATCGCCTGTACAATATAGGACAAGTAAAGAATCGCCAATACAATGCAGGGCAAGTGAACACTCGCCTTTATAATGCATGGCAAATTTAATATCGCCTATACAATGCAGGACAAGTGACATATTGCCTATACAATATAGAGCATGTAAACAATCGCCAATACAATACAGGGCAAGGGAACAATCGCCTATACAATTCAGGGCAGGTGACCAATTGCCTATACAATTAAGGGCAATTGACCAATCGCCTATACAATACTCGTACTAGTGAACAATTGCCTATACAACACAGGGCAAGTGACCAATCGTCTTTACAATACAAGATACGTGACCAATCGTCTATACAATACAGGGCAGGTTACCAATCGTCTATACAATACAGGGCAAGTGGCCAATCGCCTATACAATACTGTACTAGTGATCAATAGTCTATACAACACAGGGCAGGTAACCCATCGTCTATACAATACAGGACAAGTCACCCATCGTCTAATCAATACATGACAAGTGACAAATAGCCTATACAATACATGGCACGTGACCAATCGCATTTACAACACAGGGCAAGTGACCAATAGCTTATACATCACAGGGCAAGTGACCAATAGCCTATACAATACAGGGCAAGTGACCAATAGCCTGTACAACGCAGGGCAAGTTACCAATAGCCTATACAACACAGGGCAAGTGACCAATCGCCCATACAATACAGGACAAGTGACCAATCGACTATACAATATTGTGCAAGTGACCAATCGCCTATTCAACACAGGGCAAGTGAAAAATCGTCTATACAATACAGGATAATTGACCAATCGCCTATACAATATAGAGCAAGTGACCAATCGCCTATACAATAAAAAACAAGTGACCAATCGCCTATACAATACTGTACATCGTTTTGTCTTAAATGCAAGACCTTTTATAAAGGTATACTTCTGATACGATAAATAGAAGATAAGTAAATGTCTTTAACGAGGTGTCGACATACTTTAAAAGTGTGGCACATTTGCGATCTCCTCACGCGGTTCAAAGAAATGTGACAGAAGACGTTGGGTTATATGACCATGACTCTTACGCTTATTGCATAAGCGTCCGAGTGATTATTGCGTTTCAACTATATAATAATTAACATCTCGCCAGGAGGAAAATCGCTCCACCCACTTAACCACGTTACCTAGAGGTTGGAAAAGCTAACACCAACGTGGCGAGGTCGTCCGGTAATCGAAGTGGCAGGTACACGCACTTCTCACTAAGGTACAGACCCTATCCTATCTCATGCAAAGCGATCCATGAAATGAGCCTCGCTTTTTTAAAAGGGGGTTAAATGCACGTGCGTAAAGTGCGTTAGCATGTGCAGTCCGCACAGGCTTATCAGGGACGACACTTTCCGCTTTTATGTTTTGTTTCGTTTAAAGGAAGACTGTCCTTGACAAAAATCCAGTTTAGACGGAAAGTGTCGTCACTGACTCTTGTCTGTGCGGAATGCATAGGCTAATCTGGGGCGACACTTAACGCACATGATAAAACCCCCTTTTCACAAAGCGAGGCTCAAATGTATCGGTGAATGTATCTTACACTAGTTCAGAGCCTCATGCATAAGCAACTCAATATATAGAGTTGAATTCCGGATTGATATAGCGAGTGCAGTTACGTTTCCCTCTTAACAGTCTATGCAAAGTCCGTGCCTTTGTTATGCATTTATAGTCCCTTCTTGAAAAACTGAACTTAATGCATGTTCGTATAGTGCCGTCCCTGAATAGCATGTGCAGTCCGCACAGGCAAGTGTCAGGGACGACACTTTCCGCTTTTATGGAATTTGTAAGGAAATTTCTTTTTAACAACAATCCGGTTTTAGGGGAACGTATGTAACCAATACGGCATGATTCAGGACTGAAACCGCTAACGAATATCGGTTTGAATAGTTTTTGGTAAAAGGGCATGTATATTTTAATTTAAGACGAGATAAACAGCAGTTCAAGATTTCAACTTTTTAACTGCATTTAGAATTTCCTCGGCGGATATAGCTTCAGTTAAATTATGATTTATTCTGGAATTCAGGTAACTAACTGTAATTTTGTAATTAAATAACGATAATTTTGTGTTAAGTCTTTACACAATTATGAACATATTACCGGTGTGTCCGAAATATCATTTAATGTTATTGTTACGACAGAGTGTCTCATGTATAAGAATGTGCATTTATTTATTTTCCCTCATACTAACCACGAACAAAATTGTTTACACCATAAATCGATCTACACATTTATTGGACACTTAAAACGCATAAATCTGTATTTCTGTTTTGAACGTTATGACGTGGCGAAATACGTAAAATGTCTCTCCCAATATGACCTTGTAAAAGCAATCTGTCAGATTTCCAAATCACCCCAGTACGCGTTTTGAAGTAATCCAATAAAAAGAATACAAAGATAACATTTGCGTCTCTATTGTAGACTGTGAGATATATTGAAAGACCATAAAGTGTCTTACTTTGATCAATCTTAGATCTACTAGTTTTTGGGTCTGCAATGTTGTTTATCGTGTCAAAAATGACAATAAGTAATACACAAATGCCAATCATATGCAAATCAGTTTAGTCTGGTGTACTTGTATCGATGTTCGCAACTATTGGATCAAATCTGCTAACCGGTTTTGTAGAAAGGTCAAAAGAGAAAAAAAATGAACTTGTTAATATCGAGGAATGAAAAAGTATCCGTTAACAATATATGGGTATCTATTCATATAAGGTTAGTAATTTTTATTAGTTGCAAAGTTTTAAATTATTCTATCTAAATCCTAATTTGCTTTGAAAGTTTCTACTCGACATGGTTTACAAAACTGGTTTTGCACGTGTGTATTTTAACTGCGTATCTCTCTATGTTGTTGTAAAATATCTGAAAATCCACAGTGCCTTTCAGTGATCGATTAGGCCAAATAAAAAAGTAGGTCCGTTTCCGGTCGCCCGACCGTGTCTCAAGAATCGGCGCCGACCTTCAACTTTTTATTGGGGTCGCCAAAAAAAATAAACAAAAATGTGTTAATTTTCGTGTATTTCGGTTCATTTCTCCATTCTAGTACCCGAAAGACAAAAAAAAAAAAAAAAAACCCTACCTACCG